>JANHGO010002074.1:0-31470 GCA_024606505.1 Aquila spilogaster
GCCCGCCGTCTGCTGGGCCTGGAGGACGGCCATGCTGCGGGGGGGCGGGAGGGCAGCCCCGCGGGTGCCCCCGGCCCTGCTGCCTCCCGGCGAGGGTCTCCCACACCTGGGCCGGCCCCCTCCGACAGCCCCGAAGGAGCCAAAGCGGACGACCTCCCCAGCACCTCCGCAGCTGCCCTTCGGGGGGGTCCCGGCAGCCCTCCCCCTGCCCCCGTTCCTGTCCGCGGGGAGCAAGAAGAGCCCCAGGAGGAGCCCCAGGAGGCCGCGGCAGGTCCATCTACGTCCAGCCGGGGCAGGGAACGCTCCCCTGGGGGGCCACGGCGAGCCCCAAAGAGGAGGGTCGGCAGCCCCGAGGCCTCTTCTCCAGCCAAGAAGAGGCCACCCCGCCGGCAGCGCTAGAAGAACGCCCCAGGCGCTGCCGAAACCAGGGCTGGGCCAGCAGCTGGGGCGTGCGCCGGCCCTCAAGGGCTCCCGGCCCTCTAATTGTCAGGCACTAACAGCAAATAAAAGGCCTGCAAACTCCAGAAAAGGTCTCCGTGTTACTAACAGTGCAGGTGGCCTTGCTATCCCCAACCGTGCTGCTTTCCCCGCCTTCTCCTGGGGCTATGCCCGCCGTTGCCTCTCGTTGTCCTTAGCAGAGCGCCATGGGGCTTCTCCCTCTGGTCTTGCACAGCCTCGTCGCCCTGCTTTGACTACCGTGGGGCTGGACCTGTGCTCTCTGAGCACATCTCTCCCCAGAGCACAGCGCCACGGGTCTTGGCCCTCTGCTCTTGCAGTGCCCCTTTCCCTTCAGGAAGGTGCCATCATGAATGTCTCTGTTCTTTTGCAGGCCCCTTTTCCCTGATTCAAGCAACGTGGTGTCTGGCCCTTTGGATCTGAAGGGCCCTGTGCTCTAATCTGAGCACCATTGTGTCCCGTTATCTGGTGTCGCTGGGCCCTTCTTCACCTTCTTCTAGTACTGAGACACGACCCAAGAAGGTAGACATGCTGCTGCCCTGATGCACAGGCTTTCTTCCCCCTCTTGCGGATCCAGCCTTGGCGCTGGCATTTCTCCTCTGCTCGGAAAGGACCCCTCTTTTGCAGACGGGCACCGTCAGTTCCCCAGCGCCCCTCGCCACCACCCCTGCCACCCCTCCCCATTGCTTGCTCTTTGCAGGACTTCCCCCAGCACAGCTCCTCTCTGCTGCCAGTCAGCCCCACAGATATGGCAGTGCAACTTCTCCGTGCTCCCCGAGGACCCTCGTCCTCCTCTCACACACCCCAGGGACCCTCACCTTCCTCTCACACACCCCGGAGACCCTCGCCCTCCTCTCACACACCCCGGGGACCCTCGCCCTGCTCTCACACACCGTTCCGTGACCCTTCTACAGCCAAGCTGGCCACACAAGGTGAGGGGAGGGACAGAGGGTGGCTGCTGGGTTTGGCACCAAGACCTGCTGCCAGGCCCCAAAGGAAGACCCAGGTCTCCACTGCACGGAAGGCCAAAGATCAGCTGGAGTTGAAATTGGCCAGTGTTGTGTCAGACAACAAGAAAAGGCTTTTAAAGTATGTTAATAGCAAGAGGAGGAAAACATTGGGTGGTACTCGATGAACTGGATCTATTTTATTGTATTCTGGTTTTTTTTACTACCCGTTGATTGGAGAGAGGAACGGACAATTTATCTGTTAACAGTGTTGTGCTACATTTTAAATACAGTATTTATTAAATGTCCAAATGAAAGAAACCATGCAATGTCATGGAAAGCATATTGTGATATATACCAGATAAAAAAATGTGAAGATATTTATCGAGTCAAAATACCAGGGCAATAAAAAAAGAAATCCGGATGAGAACCTAATTGAAGGCCATTGGGAACAGCAATCCATGACAACATGAGTTCTTTTTAGTCCAAAATTGTGGAAGCATGTCCACCCTTTATTTAAGAAATATGCAAAAGAAGATAGGAAGACTTGTGCACCAGAGCAGGATGCCTATGCAGCAGATTTAACCATTGAGTCATAATTGACTCTGATATTTAAAGACATCCTATGTGCCAGAATGAAAAACAGGGTGAGTTGCTCTACTGTCAGATCTCAGAACATGTTTTTAAATAGCAGAGTTTACAGAAATCCATCTTATTCCTAAGCACAGCAATAGTGACACGAGTTGTATGGTAATAATTCTTTCTGCATCTGTAATATTTTTCTGCTCAAATCAGTATGAACAGTAAAGAAGATTCATCACATAACTAATGTATTAAAACCAAAGGTAATTTGTGCTGAACTATCCACAACGGTCTAGCAGAAACCTGCCAAAACAAAACTGGTCAATTACAAAGCACTCTAAATAGTAAATTCTCTTTGCAGAAGTTTGTAGTATAAGGAAGCCTGGTTTGGTTTTTCTACATATTTATCCCAGATTACAAACAACCTGGTTTAAGGGTGAAACCAGCCCACAGGAGATACACCTAAACACAGAACAAATAAATACAAGTAACAATGTAAGACTGAAAGCTCTTGAAATATATTTTTCTCTTGCAAACAGCACACAATCAGATGAATGCCCTTCTGAACAGTTACCTTGGCAGGGCCAATTAGTGGTTTGGTTAATAATTGAACTGATTTAGGCAATATGACAACCACATTGAAATCAGGAAAGAATCATGGCCAGAGCACCACTTGGCTTCAGTAGCAATTCTCTTTGAATAAACTGACCAGTTGGGGAACTGTGTGCCTATCTACTCTAGGTTCCTTTGAAAATCCTAGACACACATCCCAGAGTAGGCTAGTTTCACTTTTGGAGTGAGAGGGATAAAACTATTCTAGGACCTGGGATGTCAAGAACACGCTTATGTCTTTACTTACCCCTGCTTTTCAACCAGCCTTTGCTGAATTGCCCTCTCCCTAAATGTCTTCCTTCCACCCCTTCTCAGAAATAAAAAGCCAGGTGGGAGCCAGTTCAGTGATTCCCTCATGTGAGGCTTGAAAGGTCTAGCATATACCAATGCCAAACGCTGAAGTCTGATACTGGATTTTCTGATTTTGATACAAAAATAAGCAGCCAGTGTCAGCTGCCAATGTAACATCTCTGTTCAACAGAAGGGATTAAGATAGTGGTTGAAAATGAATCACTAGTGTCTGGAGTGACTAATTCTCATGTTAGTTTATTCTGCTAGTTAATTACATAGATCACATTATTACACACATAATTAGATATATCTGCTAGTTAAATACATATATTACATATATCACGTCAGCAGGGTAAGACTGCTGTCCTGGAGGGCTTTCCTACTACATGCTGTTGTACTTCTCAAAGTACAGGTGAGGAGGGGAAGCTGACTTGAGCCTATACCCCAGTTCTCAGCCTAGGAACAACTACAAAAGCACAACAAAAATCCTGATGGAAATAATACAGCAACTAAAAGAACATAAGCCTACAGCTTTCATTCCCCAGCAGTGAACACTTGCTATTTTTTTATTTAAAACACTTTTCTGGAGAAAGGAAAATGAACACACCTGACAACTAAAACACTGCGCAGTAGTCAAACAGAGCATCATGAGCAAAGAAGGGCACACTACACCTTTCCTTACGCAGGGGCCCTCTCTCATGGCCAAGTATCTGTCATAGTGGAAGGGACAAAAAGCTCACAGTTTCAAACAAGAATGCAGCAATTCATTTCAGCAGGAAAAGAGTTCTCCTGGGGATGCTCAGCTTGATAACTTCTTTAAATTAATCTCTTTCTTGCCTTTATTGAATCCCATTGTGTTAATTTGAGCCTATTTCCAATTTAATTTGGATTTATTCATATACTCCGAAATACTTGTGTTTGATCCTGGCTTCATATCACCCACTAATTTGCTTAGCATACATACCATGTAATGCTTCAAGCTGTTAATGAAAATAGTAGAGTATCATGTTTAGAACGGATGTCTGTAGTCTCCCACTCTTTTTCCCAATGTTACACTCAATCATGACTATACTTGACGCTTGCATTAAATTTTAAAAGGTAAAAATTAAAAAGGCAACATATCACAACTTCAGTAAAAATCTATTTTCTCTACATTGCTGCTGCTTGAGTCATGGGGAAGTGGAAAGCCTCACAAACTGAAATTCA
The DNA here is from genome assembly GCA_024606505.1 of Aquila spilogaster. Classification (NCBI taxonomy): domain Eukaryota; kingdom Metazoa; phylum Chordata; class Aves; order Accipitriformes; family Accipitridae; genus Aquila; species Aquila spilogaster. The sequence goes on from JANHGO010002074.1 coordinate 4,095, forward strand.
CACTGTCAAAAAGACAGTCTAGGTCCTTCTTTTATTACATTAACCTTATTGCAATTTCAAAGGAAAGAAATTAAATTAAAGCCCACTTACTCCATTTGAAGCCAACAGAAGCAGCATGAGAAAAGAACTGCAGGACTGGCCCTTTGCTTAGGGGAAATTTCTGCCTTTCTGCCTATGCTGCCTACAATTTCTCAGTGTATTTTTACACGCACCTTTCTCTTACGATCCCTAAATGCTTTCATTATTGTGACTCTTTGTGCTTTAACGATACACTTGAATAGTGTAGGGGTTTTTTTCCATTATGTCTAGAGGTATTTCTTTGCCAGCCTTAGTGGGCGGCCAAAATCCGGGTCCTGCACATCCATCCAGAATGGAGAAGATGATGAGGCAGCTGGCTGCTTTTTGACATACAACAGAGGGCAAGGAGTAAGAGACACAGGGGAGCTCAGTGCAGCACAGGGTAGAGGCTGCAAGCCAGAAACCCTCTCCAGCAGAAAAAAAAGGGCTGCCCAGCTCTGGCTGAGCTCCCAGCTCCTGGGAAGCCAGGCAGTGCCCCTCTGGCCCGGGGAGGCTTTCCGCAAGCACCAGGGCAAGCGCCTCCCGCCTGCCAAGAGTTGCCTCTTGCAGAAAGGAGGCACATCTGGAGAGACAGGGGCTTCGGGGGGAGCTGGGAGCACTCAAGAAGCTCTTATCCATATCTCACTCTTATCCATATCTCCTTTTACAGGCAAGGATGGGTTGGGATGGAGTACTTCAGGGACTTCTTGAATGAGCTCCACCAGTTTCCCTTCACTTCCTTCGAGGAAGTAATTCGCAAAAAAGGTAGGATCTAAAATGATAAATGCAAGTATTTGTCTCATTGTGCATTAGGTTGTGATTGGGATGCTGGGGTGTCTTTTCATAAGTATCTAGAATACAAAATTTCCATGGCACAAGAAATCCCAACAGGTGGAAAGTTTAAAATTACTTATTTTTAAAATTTTTAAAATTCTCAGCAGCAAGATCTTTTTGTAACTGCCAGCACTTACATAAAAAATAATGCTTTTCTGTTTGGAGAAGGAAGGCAGGAAGAAGGGAGCAAAGAGACTCTGGACAGCTGCCATACCTATTTCCATGTGCAAGAGACTGCGAAGAATTAAAGATAAAATGGTTTTATTCCAAAGTGCCTGTACACCTCAAAAGCAAAATGTTAATTCCTTCATTACTGAAAACATTAACACCAATAGTCAGGCCCAATATTGTCTATTTCCATGTAGACCACTGCAGTCTTTTAGAGCTCTGGGGTTGTGGGCAGAGGAAGACGCTATTCAGTTAACTAATACTTGAAAAGACAGACATCAATCCTCCCTATGTATTTTGGGAACTCACATAACCTTAAGGCAGCACAGCTACACCAATGTTATAATAACAGCTTGTGGCCTCCAGTAGCTACTTGCTTCTGGTGGAGTTGCTGGACGTCAGTGGCACAAATGTCCACAAACAGGTATGTCGATATTTGTGTGAGTGTTCTGATGGTCTTTACCAGGGCCTTCCCCTCTCCAATAAGGACTAGTCTGTCTGACACTACTGTGAAAAGGAACAACCTGACGCTGTCAACTCTGTGCAGGTTTGTTCCTCTAGTACCTGTGCCAGCCAGAGCAGAGGGCTGTGCTCACCTCAGGCAGACAATATTCAAAGTAAAGCAGAAAGCAGGATGAGGCAAGCCATTTTTCTGGTCTCCTTGTCCATACTGATCAGATGCTTACAAATGCTTGCTTTGAACCAGTAATGGATCTACTTCTTACCAATTTGTCTCTCCCGCCTTCCTCCTGCTTTATAACCTGGAGCTTTAATTCTACCAGCTCTTAGCCTAACTTCCACCTGGAGCTCTTTCCTTAGGGCAATGCCTACAGACCCAGACATCCTCTTACACAGAGAAGATCCCGAAGGACTGAGGACAACTTTAAGCCCTGGAAATGCTTGGTTGACAGGCTTGCCTTTCTTACCAGGAGTGTGAAATGCTCTGCCTGGGAGCCAAGGGTAAGAGAGTTCAGGAGGATAAGTCCTCCCTGAAGGAAGTCAGCATTTTGCATGACTGAAGCCTATAAAGATTCTTACTCTTAAAAGCCTCAGCGTGAGCTGTGATCCAGTTGGCTTGGCAAGGTTGAGTTTAGTCCATCAATATCTGCCCCTCGTTCCTGTGTAAAAGAAATTGCATGAAAACCCATTGGCCCAAAATTGCAACCTGAAGGAGCATGTGGGGAGGAGACTGATTACTAAGCCCTGGCATCTGATGTGAAGTTAGATTTCAAATACTGAAATACACTATACTGAAGCACAGCCATGGAGCTTCTCACAGATGGATGCATAGCATAACTTTGGTATGAGTGCACCGAGGACATACAGTCTGCTTGCATTTTCCTGGGCAGCTTTGTCATGCTACTGTTCCCAGAATCTAAAAGCCTGACTGCTATTAACTCAGCTCCTTCATTGCTGAAGCTCCTGTAGATCTATTGACAGTACCACTGTGGTATAAATATTTCATATCTACTTCTACCACTAATACCTTCCATAATCAAAATATAAGCAAGTTTTGTACTTATCACACTAGCACTGGGCAATTCTTAAGCCCAGGTCTGAGAAGAACATTTTAGAAGATGTATCAAAAAGGCCATCTCTTCTTTTGTAAACTATCTTAATTATCATCTCTAATCACAGTATTGCTTCATATAACTGGAAATTCACACTGCTTTGAGTAAAATCAGTTTTAACAAAAGGAAACTACTGTGATTCTCAGATTAATTCCTTTGTAATTCTATCATGTAGGCTTAGAGCTACCTACTTTTCCAGCAATCTGAGCAGGAAACTCATTAACTCTGATTGGGAATAGTGTAAGACAAAAGTAATGTCTTGGTTTTCAGTCCTGTCTCCCAAGTAGCTGCTAAAATCCAGGAAGCCAGTAACTGAGATGTGGATTTCAGAAACCAGTAGATGTCTTGGATTAAAAGGTAATTAAAGCAGAAAAATTATTAGTGAGGTTAGTACAGTTCCCTGCATCTAACTACCGAATTCTTGTTCACATGCTGAAACTGGACCAACTGAACCACCAATGTTTAAACTGAGCTAGCTGAATCAGAGCAAAACCCTTGTGTGGATGAACTCTCTAAATCAGTTTGTTACAGAGGTAAGCTATCTCAGGAAGTCTCTCAGCCTGGTTGCTTTCTCCTTCTGGGAAGCACCTGTTTTAGTAATTTGGTGTGAGAAATGGACTTAACAAGTCATGCAGTTTATGCGCAGAACACCACCACTCCACTCATGCTCAAGCTGGTGATATATACTGTTTGGACAAAGACAGATGAATAAGCAGTAAAAGTGGCACTGCTTAGAGAAACCAACAGATCAAACTGATTCAGTTTTGATGGATGGATGAGGGGAAAGCAGCATCTTCCTTACCTCCTGCTTTCCCTATGTTTGTGTCTGCTTCCCATGCAGGTGTAGGCAAGACACTCCCTCATTAGTCCACTGCTCCTCCATTACTGCTTATAATCTCTTCTCATTCCCCAGTGCTACCTGAGCTATGTAAATGTTCTTGAAAGTTGTCAGAGCTGCCCTCTTCCTTCTGCAGGATCATTGGAGCTGACTCTCTTGTTTCAAGAATAGAAAGGTGGGCTGCATGATGCAGAGCAAGATTTCTGTTCCCAGAGCCCTCTATGCTTACGCCCAGAAGGCATGAGTGCCATTTGCAGAGTACCTGTGGTGAGGGAGGCTTCAGGGCTGGGACATGAACTGTCTCAATTTAAAAGTAGGATGGTTCCCTATGATCCCCATCTCATCAGGGGTGTGGATGTGCTGGCAAGAGGTAAGATGTGAGACCCTTCTGATAGGGGGTTACCTGAAGCTTTTGACAGACTCTTTCAGATGTAGGAACCAGGAACATTATTGCTACTAATGATAAATGAAGCAGACAAACACAGTCTTATTCCAGCAGTAATTTGAATATGGAAGCACTGAGGCACGTGTCTTACGATTGCCAATTCTCACCTGTTTTGCAGTAGTTGCAGCAACGCTTGAACAGTGTTACAACCAGAGGTATCAGCACTTTTGAGCATTAATTTCCTGCTGACATGCAGCCTTCTGTAATATATGCATAATGTGCTTATTTAGTGACATTTATGTTAACCAGTGACATTAATTAGTGAAACAAAGCAGTTTTGAGCTGTATGCAGTTGATAGTCCTGACCAGATGATGTCTGCCTTTTAGTATTCTGTGATTCACAAAGCAGCCAGAAGTATATTACGAACACACCGTGCTCTGCAAAAAGGTCTGTCTGAAGCTATCAGGTAATCTGATAGGCGCCCACTGCTAGAAACACAGGGTGTGTGTGAACTGGGACAGCTTCTAAGTAAACAGAGGGAAGGTAGTTTATACCAGTGGAGTTTGTACTTAGCCCAAGCTGACTTTTTCTGATGAAACTCAACTGCCCACACCTCACTGGTTGACTGTCCAGGCTTACAATACTAACCACGTTCCTCTGACATGGCTTCTTAATCCAGATTCCACAGGGTCCCTTCAAATAGCTTCTCAGTCCTATGCCATTAAAGCAAAGAGAAGCACATGAAATAGCAGTCTTCCTGGCTGCTCTGTCTCAGGAACTAATGATGCTCTGTGTACTCAGGGTAAATTGTTGAGCTGAGAGTTAGTAAGAAATACAAATAACGAATATCTTCTGTAAGCACCGGTAGAAGGTTAGGATCCTACCTGGGAGGGAACTACAAAAAATGGCCACTCTCCACAGTGTGATGCTGCAAACTCTGATGATGAGATGAGCCTGAATCTGACACAGCATCAGTATTTGGGAAACACTTAAAACCCTAGACTGAGGAAGCTGAAATGGAAATTCAGTTTTCTTTATATGTTGGCACCTGCCTCTCTTGCTTTTGGTGTAACAAGACCATCCCAGAGACTGCACTTTGAGGGCAGCCTGATTAGTACTACTTTATATGCACAGCTTGTCTGCAAACCACTGCACAGTGCCTGAAGCATATACCTGGACTTGACAGACATGTTTGGGGTAGAACTCCTGATTCCCTGTGGAATCTATTGCTTATTTCAAAACACCACTGTAACAACAGACCTAGTTCAATTCACTCAGCCAGTGCCTTAAAAATATTGGTGTCAGCTGCGGTTGTGATCCCTGATACATCTGCTGAAGTAGAACTGCTTTACTACTTGGCAGATAGCCATGTGGAGGTGTCAGAGCATGACAGGCCCCCACATGAATGTTGACGCTCTGTAGACAGAAGTAAAGGAGAGCTCATACTGCCCAGCTTTTATAATTTCAGCAGTAATTTCATTCTTGAGGACACCTGCAAATGGTAGGAAGGTACCTTCAGAAGTCCCTTGGCTGCGGGAAAAATCAGGCCATAAAGATGGAGAGTTTTGAAGATCCTGTGAAATACAACTCACAGAGCAGGACAGGTAGGAGGTGACTAATATCAAAAGAAAGAGCAAAAAGTTGCAAGGATTAGTGGGAACACCTCGGGGAAGACCTTCTGTGGGAAAATCCTCTGTGTTGGTTAAGTAATTTTGTCTTTCTTTAGGGCATTTTTGAACAATTAAATTAAAAGATAAAACCAAAATTACTGCAGCTAATCAGTGTTAAGATGAAAAAAAGCTGTTATGAACTTACTAACAGCATGCTAAAAGGCACATTCCTATGATAACCAGGTATCAAGCCAAGTCTAAAACTGGATTAACCCTATTTCTCTGTAGTTCAAGGAACTGAGCACAGGAAGCAGGGCAGTGGTGTTTATCTGAATGGCTAGGATGGGAAAACTGAGACATGTTAATCATCTGGGATATTTCACTTGAAAACGTACACGGACGTATCTGCTATGAAGAAATAGGCTCAGTCCTATCTGAATATCAGGGCTGAAATTTGACCCATGCATCGTCTGTTGACTCTGTGAATTCCTGTTTCTCGGTCAGTTCTAGTCATATGCATTTATAGCCAGTTTTGTCTGCCCTGCACCCAGTATAGTCACTATGTATAGACCTAGTCTTTGCTAGTCCTTGCACTTGCAAAGCAACCTGAAGAGCTGCAAGGCAGACATGATGTCGTGGTTTAACCCCAACTAGCAACTAAGCACCATGCAGCTCTCGCTCACTCCTCCCCGCTCCCAGTGGACGGGGAGGAGAATTGAAAACAGGAAGTAAAACTCATGGGTTAAGAACTGTTTAATAACTAATGTAAAATAAAATAACAACAATAAAGTATAATAATAATAATAATAATAATAATAATAAAGAATATAACAAACAAACAAACAAAAAAAACAGGGAGAGAAATAAAACCCAAGAAAAGACAAGTGATGCACAATGCAATTGCTCACCACCCACTGACCAATGCCTGAGCAGTGATCTGCCCCTCCCAGCCAACTCCCCCAGGTTTATATACCGAGCATGACATTCTATGGTATGGAATACCCCTTTGGCTAGTTCAGGTCAGCTGTCCTGGCTGTGCTGCTTCCCAGCTTCTTGTACACCTGCTTGCTGGCAGAGCACGGGAAACTGAAAAATCCTTAACTTAAGCACTACTTAGCAACAACTAAAACATCAGTGTGTTATTACCATTATTCTCACACTAAATCCAAAACACACTGTATCAGCTACTAAGAAGAAAATTAACCCTATCCCAGCTGAAACCAGGACACGAGTAACTAGCTAAGGACAAGATAAACAGAAGAACAAAAGGATTTTTATTCCACTGAAAGACTTGCACAACCATAAATTTCCCTTTCCTTGAGAAAAGCATGAGGATTAAAAAAGTTGCTATTTTCTACGCCTGCATTAGCACTATTTGCCAGACACAGAGCAAAGTCTTCCTGTATCTCAGGCTCAGCCTGGTATGTGTGCACAACTGGCCTTACATTAAGTAGATGTATGGGAAGGTCAGAGTTTTCTCACACCTGCAGTTCCTGAATAAGGACCAAGACAGGTATGAGGGCTGTGCTTTCTGCTGTGAAAACTAGAAAGCTGAGTTAACTCTCTGAACTGGATTTGGAGGACAGGTTTGCTTACACTTTGGTTTGAGGCAAGTACAGGCCCTGAGCCTCCAGTCTTCTCTCTGAAGGCTTTAGGATGCTAAACTTCCCGCTACAAACTCACAGACAGGAGCAAGGAGTAGACTCGAAGGCAATTCAAGACTTTCTAGAGGCACACTTGTGCAGTACTAGCTCACTAACAGGAGCTGTGTTTCTGTCCACTCTGCAGGGGAAAAAAAGACTTCCTGGCTCTCAAATGCAAACTAAGAGCTCTGCCAAGGGGAGAGGGCAAGAGGCCAGCAGCTTGGAGAGTCCTCTGTTTGCAGGCCTGTCAGGACTGGGGCAAACCCAGTCTTGTTCAGTTTCCACTTCTCAGCTAGTGTCCTTCCCTTTAATTTCCTTGCCATATTCTTGCTTGAAAGCTGTACCTGTGTCAGGGTTTAAATGGCTCAATTACTGTTTTGGTGTCTTGATTATGGATCTGTGAGGACCAGTTTGTCTGCCAGAGCTACTTACAGACAGCCATACTCTTGCCCTTCCCCAAACCCAGGCTGCTGTGGGAGCTGAATGTCAGAGCACACCACCACACAGGTTACCACTTGGCATAATGATGGCCATACAGATCTTTACTTGTTGGAGAGCCAAAGGCTGCACTTCCATGAAACAGATCCACCCCTGGACATTTACCTGCCCTGGTTATTCAGGTGACAATGACATGTTGGTAGAGCTGAGGTGTAGTCCTGTTTTCTTTTGGGGCTCTGCCTTCACAGGTGCATGATATTTGTTGTGTGCCATGTCAACCCAGTGTCATTGTCTGGTACGGAGTGTACAAAGCCTGGTACCTAGCTAGGTAGCAGCTAAAAATTGTCCCTGTTCCTCTGCTGCTGTTCCCTGCTCTGCTCCTTTTCTTCAGAGCTGTCCCTTTTCTGCCAGTTACATGCTGATTGGCTAAATGGGAGCAAAGGAAAACAAGCTGTCACTGACATTTCACTTGTCCCCACTACCTTGCCTCCTTCAGTGCCAGACAGGAGATAAATTGACTCTTAATCCCCCAAGGCTCATTTACAATAGCTTACAGCATCTAATGGAATTTAACACCTCCAGGCAAGCAGCCTTTAGACCAAATGTCTATACAATAAATAACTTCATGGTGCATTCAGTGGCAGGGATAGTGGAAGATGTCTGAACTAGAGAGGAAAGAAATGAGCTCTTTGAGCAGTAGTTTGCATTTTGTGTTGCCAAGAGCATTACAGATTACACATCCCATGGATTTATTTGCCATATACCTGAGTGAAATGTTAGTAGGTCAGAATTATGAACTACACAGAGGATGCACTAGCAACTCTACTCTGTCCTGAGAACACTCCTGGTTTGCTTAGGAGTACTTTTACTCCTCCTCTTCTGAGCAGAAACTGACTAGTAGGATCTGGGGAGAATGAGGCATTCTAGCTTTGGAAAGTCATTTGTTAGGAGTCACAGTGACAGGAATGTTGAAAGACCACTAACAGGGAATCCTTTCTGCCTGGAGAGTGAGTCCATTCTCTGTTTTAGCTCTTGGGCTCATAAAAATAGCACTGGGCAATTTTTGTCTCCGAACTGGGTCTTGAGCATTCACAGTTTCTTAGGAACAGGCCACCTCAGTACTAAAGTTGAAGAGAGGACTTTTTGATTTCAGATCCCCTGAGTAACACAACTAGGGGAGTGGAAAGGAGGGCTTGGGAAAGTGGAAAATTACCTGGATCAGGCTGATCATTCTATTGCAAAAAGAGCTATTCAGCTGTTGTTAAAAGCCTCCTGTAGGAAGGAATGCTTATAAGACGTCAGGTTCTCAGTTGGAAAGACTTTCTGAAAACACAACAAAAGCAACTCTGCTGCTTCTGGCAGTGCATGAACACTGGGTTTTCTTGGTTGTTGACTTTACAAATCTGAAGCCAGGGTCTTTTGGCTACCAGATTTATAAGCTTAATCCATACCTTTGATCTTCATGAAACATAAAGTTACTGGACAAGCTCACCATTGTCCAAAAAAATTCCCATTGCTTGATTTGGGGTGGACTGTGTTCCTTCTAATGGAGAAGAAAAAAACCAACATAGTTCTGCTAACATCAGGAAAACCTTAGTATTAACCATATAATGATGGTCAGGTCTTTGCCTCCTGTTTAGCTGAGCAATTCTGTAACCTTGATTACCATATTGAGGGACTGAAAACTTCATTGCTGTGCTTGGGTTTGAACATGTAACTATCATTCAACAATGAGAGACTACATAAAAATTTTGGAAATAAACTGATGGCATTAAATATCAAAGTATAAATATCTCAAGTTCATTAGTTGGATGGGGTCAATTTCGTCCTGGTTCTGACTGTGAATATAATTTGTTTTGCCATTAAAACAAGTAAACTCTTCATCTAACTGAATCTTTATGCTGCTTTTACATCTTCAGTGTTCAAGAGGAGAAATGCTTGGATGATGATAGGCTAAGCAAGGTAATAATGTTTAGAACTGTCCTATGATAAGCATGCCAGTGTTATTCAAACCAGATGACAAAAATGCTGTTGTGATGTTGTAGCAGCTGTTTTTTTCTTGCACTGGAGGCTGTCTCATGGCCCCCAGGTCATCAGACTTGGCCAGATTTTGCACCAGTTGACACACAAGGTGTTGTAGGGCAAAGGACAGGAAAAGCTGCAAGCAGCTTTTGCCCTGAAACCTTTCCAGCCTGATGCCTGGAGTTGTGGCAAGGACTCAGCCTACCAGCATAATCCTGAAAGAGTTGTTTTAACGCAGGGCTGTCATCAAAAGCAATGCCAAATTCTTTCTTGAGGGGACAGTACAGAACTACAGACTCATAACTGGGAAAGCTGGTAACTTTCTTTTGAGGGTAAAGAGGCACTGAGAGCACTGACTTGGGAGCTTCTAAATTCCTTGTCCTCTTGCTGCAGGGTATGGTTGTTCATGCATGGAAATGACTGTACCTACTGTACAGTCTCTCTGCACTCCTGTATCAGAAATCCTACATGTTTATGCATGACCCTGTGCAGGAACAGTCAAGGGATAGGTCAGAGCTCCTATCCAATCCATACTGGAAATCTGGCTAGAGACTCTTGGAGCTGACAGCTACTCTGCTTTGTATATTTTAAAATGTACCTCTATTAAAATGGCACAAAATACAGTCACTGGGACATTTTTTACATGCTTTCAGGAAAATGACAGTATCAGTTGACTGAAGATGGTAGTATTAGACTTGACCCCTTCAGATATACTAACAACTCCAGGACAGAGTAGCCCAGCAATGCTTCAGTCACATGGTTTCCCCCTAGATGGAAGTAAAATCAATGGCTCTTTTAAATATACCATCTTATACCATCTATGAAATGTTCATTACAATTGCTGGTTGTGGGGAGGAGGTCACAGTTGAACTGATTCTTTTTCTGAACTATTGTTAAAACCACCTTGAGATTAAAGAGCTTGTTGGATAAAAAGGAAAAAAAAATTAAACCTGAGTGGATGGAGAAGCAGATAGGATTAGGATTTTTTTTCTGAATTCCTTCTTTTCCCCTTAAATGATGTCTACTTAAAAGGACATCAGGGACTAAAAGTTTTCTGGAGTTGTGCAGCAGAAAATCTGTGATGTTATTGTCTGTACTAACTGCAGAGACATGCAGCTGAAAGAAGGTGATAGGTTTTTATGTGCTGAAGAGCAGCACATAATTTTAACCAAACATTTTAACTAAATGCTTAGAAGCATCAAGGTTTACTAGTGCCTTCCTGCATGCATAGGCACTGCAGTGAGAACCCTCCAGCCTACCTTTGTTCCAAGAGTAAGGACTCATTCCTACCTGTATTTGCTATCTTGATGCCAAAGGAAGCTCCCTGGTGGAATATTCTTACCACACCACAGGCCTTGACTATTGCCATCTCCAATTTTAAGAGCTATGGAGATTAAATGATATCACCCAAGTTCAGCTTCCAAGACCTGGGATCTGGCATAAACTGATTTGAACTATGGCAAGAGTAGCCAATACTAGTCACAAAGACTATTAGCCTGGAGTGACCATATGAATGTCTTTCTGACCGTGTGCATACTACAGGACTTTCTAGTCTAACTGCTCTATCAAAATACTGCACAAGTGCCCAGGCCTTGGAAGAAACATTTCCCACCTTGAGGACCATTTAAGTTGACATGATGACTGAACGGAAACAGACATGCAGGGAAAGGCATGACTTGTTCAAAGCATCATAGCAAGCCAACTGCAGATCCAGGAGTAAAACTTTGCTTCTTGACTTGCAGCCCATCTATATTATCTGTTACACTCAGAAGAATGACTAAACTTTGCATTTTTGTATGAACTAAATTGAGTTGAAAATGTACTTTTTTGTGACTGGAGGCCACCTTAAGATGTTCTTAGGTAGGAAATAAATGCCTTGATATTATTAATAAGCAAGATGGTAAGGTCAGTAGGTAATAACAATGGAAGCCACTCAGGGATACTGGGTAAATGCAAAGTTAACTCCTATCTGGTTGGTACTTCTGAAAATTCTCCTCTGAATGCTGCCTGGAGGCTGCTTTAAGGGGCAGAATGGCAGAAGTCAGTTAGCTTTTAAATTTTTTTTAAATAGGTGCTCTTTGCATATCAGCTTTAGGAAACTCAGAGTTTCCTGTTTTCCCTGAAACAGGCCACTGGAGATACTGATACTCTCTTAGGGACTGTGGAGCAGCAACCATCAGAGAAAACAATGGAAACCAAGAGTGTGCAGGGAATTGTTTTTAATTCAATGCTCTCAGTATATTTTAGGTGCTTAACTTCAGTTTCCTAAAACCGAACTTGATAATGTGAAGCCTGCAACTAGTGATACTGTATATTTTGCCCCATAACTTAGGTGAATGCTTACTAATGAAGCTACACAACTGCTGTCATTATTAGCAGGAGTGATTCTTTGAATATGCGGTCCAGCTCAGGAATGGAAGATATTCTCAACACTTTCTTGTTTGAACCTTTGAAACTGCTCAGACTTTCAGATTATCAGTCTAATCATGAATCGTCATGTCCATCTGTCCCAGTTTCACTAGGAAGCTCTGAATTATTTACGCAATAGGATTGTCTGCATTGGGAGTGAAAGATTTGAAGATGGGCAGATCTGAAATCTGAATGGAAAGGCATCTGGTTGCTTGGAATGGGGGCTTATTCTCATGGCCCAAAGGGTAGGTGTAGGCAAGCAAAAGGACAGCTGTTTAAGAGGTGGAAACAACTCATGTTTCTGCTAGAATTGCTAGGCAGACTCCTCCTGGTTGCCATGGCTTAGGTTAACCTAAAGTCCCCTGAGACACCCAGGTCTGTTGCAGCAGTGTTAACAGCAGTGAACACGTGATCCCTGAGCGTGTGACCATGTGTATGTGCATATGTGCGTGTGTGTGTGTGTGTATGTTCATCAAGAAGGGAAGGAACCTTCCCTAGTGGGGTTGCATGCCTCATAAAGGCCCCTCTGACCATGCCATTATCACAGAATCAGAACCAGCCCTTGCCCTGAACCTCTGCATCATTCAGCCCCATGGCACAGCCGTCTCCAACGGGTACTCAGGGAGTGCTGCAACTTGAGAGGAGGCAGAAGGGTCTGTCTCTCCTCCATCCAGCATCAGCTTTGCCATCGAAAGGGAAAGTGGCTTCTGGTTCCAGTCATGCCAAAGCTTAGGCAAGGATATACAAGACTTAACTCCAAGCACCATTTCCTTTACTGTGGACTGGAATTGAATAATTCACCTCCATGGTGGTCAAGGGGTTTTGTGCTATTGAGCAGTGGTTCAGTTATGTGAATTTGAATCATTCCCTTGAAAAGCATAACCTAAAGTAAGTAGTACCATCTTCAGTGGCTACAATAGGTGACATATTTGGGGAATATCAGCTTGAACATTTGTTGTAGCCGATACCCACTGCTATAGTAAAAAATATTTTGAAATTTCACTGAAAAACATGGGAGTTTTTCAGCACTATGACCACCTGTAAACTGGTAAAACAAAAGCAGATATACTTTTGTTTAAAACCATGTCTCTGTAAGTATATGTGACAGCTTTGGAATACTTGGTGCAGAGACCTATTGTGATAAAACTTTGATATATTGGATCACAGCAGAAATGAATGAATTAAATGGAGTGGATACTAAGTGCATTATTGAAACATGACTATCCCAATGAGTCTAAGGCTTCAGGTTCCAGAAGGGACTTACTGGAATCTTGCTGGCCATGTATGGGCTGTTCTGTGTCTTCAACTGAGCTCTGTTTGCTTCTTACATTCAGTGTGTAAAATGCCTGTGATTCATGTTAGTATGGACAACTGGTATGCTAAGGCTTAGACTTTATATGGAAAGCAGTTGTAATTAATTTCTCAAATTCAGCTAACCAAGACTATACTATGCAAGGTATACTTGCATATATATACTATCTCAATAGTATATATATCTCACTATAGTATATATATAGTGTATATATATATAGTATATATATAGTATATATATATAGTGTATATATATATATAGTATATATATAGTATATATCTCACTATATATACTATCTCAAAACTGACTTCTGAATGAGTTGGTAGTACTTCAATACTTAGTCTCCTATGGGTGCAGGGGAGGAAAGGCTGAAGGTATCACAGATGGTGAAATACATTGGTTCTTGTTGGAAAACCCCAGTAAAGCAGGGTTGTGTGCCCATATAAGCAGAGTGCCCTGGCCTTTTCTGGAGAACTGCAGTATTGGCAGAACAGACATCACTATTCTTTTTGGGGTTGCTGTCTGTTCTGTGGGGCTTCAATGTCAGACTTACTTACAGCAAGAATAATGTGACATGATGCAGTCACCAGGAGATAATACAGCCGAATGGTAAACAGAGATATTCCTTCCTAAATGATCAGGCACCTTGTTGGAGTATATTTAGCTTGTTCAATGAAGAGTGAGGGGAATTTGCTTCTGAAAAGTGAGACATGCCAAAGGAGACTTAACAGCAGTTAAGACATGACACAGGAAAGCAACTTACTCCCGCAAGCTGTTAATAGGAGTTGGGCATTACACTAATGTAGCTGTGGGTTTCTGGAAAAGCTGCATGGAGTGTAAACTTTTTGTTTTTTCCAGGAACAGCTTCCTTGCTGGTCCCTCTTCTCCCAGGGATTTTGGAAAAGATGATGTGGTAGTAGTCCTTATAAGCAAGCAGAGCTGAGGGTTCCCTATTTTCTACAACAGCTTTGTAGGCCCTTCAAAGAAGCAAGGAGGTATGTTGAAGAAACAGCTTCTTTTGTTAGGGCTCCAGCTGTGTGGGCACATGGGGAAGCAGAGTTAGGACTCGTGCAGTGAATACAGTTGACTGCAGTGACATGGCCTGTATAGGGAAAAACAGAACATTTACTGCAAATCTGCTCTTAGCTAACATATATAAAGCTGCAAGAACAAGACTCCTTGTGCAATTCCTAATAAATTTGGCTGTTAACTTGATTGATCCTGTAAGGTGGTAGCTTTTCAAGAAACACAGTTTTAACAATGTGTTACACTGAATTTCAGAGTGCATCCTTTTTGTGTTAGCAAAACAAATGACTCCGACCACAGAATTTCTTCAGTGTAGTTCTTCATCTGTTTAAATTTAACCACTTCTGTGATGTGCGGACAATGGTGGATTTCGGCCTCAGAGATCACTGGCAAAACAGCAGCAAGCCATTTGTCATACCACACAGCTAACATTAAACAAACACCACTTTTCTAAAATAATGAGGGCAGTCCTATGGGAAAGCTGCAGGGCTGAGCAGGGGATATCCTGCAAGGATATAACACTGGTTTCCTAAAGGACAGGCAATGTTTTTATTTTAATGAAAATATTTTATGAGCCCTGTACTAAATTCAGTAGCTTCTGGTTTGTCCAACAAACAGAACAATGCACTAAAAGATGAATAAGGAAAATGATCACGTTGGCTGCTTACACTCTGGCATCTTACAGTTGCTAGTTAAACAATCCCTTAGTTCTTCAGTGAAGAAGATAGCACTCTGTCATCATTTAAACCCATCTGGCAACAAAGCACCGAGAAGCCGCTCGCTCGCTCCCTCCCTCAGCCCCCCACCCGACCGGGCCACAGTGGGATGAGGAGAAAATATAAAGGCAGGCTTGTGGGTCAAGACAAGGACAGGGAGGGATCACTCACCACTTATGGTCATGGGCAAAAGACAGGCTCAACTTGGGGAAGAAACAAAATCAATTTAATTTACCACCAATCAAATCGAAACAAGGATAATGGGAAGTAAAACCAAACCTTAGAACACCTTCCCCCCACCCCTCCCTCCTTCCCGCCTCAACTCCACTCCCGGTTCTCTCCACCTCCTCCCCTCCGCCGCACAGGGGAACAGGGGATGGGGGTTGGGGTCACCTCACCACACCTTGTCTCTGCCGCTCCTTCCTCCTCAGCGGGAGGAGGACTCCTCACTTGTCCCCTGCTCCACTGTGGGGTCCCTCCCACGGGAGACAGTCCTTCACGAACTCCTCCAACATGAGTCCTTTCTGCGGGCTGCAGTTCCTCACGAACTTCCCTGGTGTGGGTCCTTTCTGCGGGCCGTTCTTCAGTCACACACTGCTCCAGCGCGGGCTTTCCCATGGAGTCACAGCCATCTTTGGGGGCATCCCCCTGCTCCGGCGTGGGGTTCTCCCTGGGCTGCAGGTGGACATCTGCTCCCCCGCTCACCTCCATGGGCTGGGGGGGACAGCCTGCCATCTCACCACAGGCTGCAGGGGCATCCACCTCCTCCAGAGCACCTCCTCCCCTCCTTCTTCACTGACCTTGCTGTCTGCAGAGGGGTTCCTCTCACCTCCCACTCCCCTCTCTGCTGCAGGTTCCCCTTCTTAAATCTGTTCTCCCTGAGGTGCTACCACCGTCGCTGATGGGCTCAGCCTTGGCCAGAGACGGGTTCATCTTGGAGCCGGGGAAGGTTCTCGCAGCTTCTCACAGGAGCCACCCCTGCAGCCCCTCCCCCGTTACCAAAAACTCCACCACACAAACCCAAAATACACTCTCTTAAGTTCCTCATTGGACTGGAGGCATTATCCCGTCTCCTCCTCATCTATAAGCAACTGGGTAGGGCTCGTGACACACAGAAAATTTTTTTGCATCATCTTGGTTTATGCATGTGTATCCCTACAAAAATGTGTAGTACAGAGCTTGGATTCCTTTCCATGACAGATCAGGGGGCTGTGCATGGTATCTGGCAAACTTTGCAATCTTTTCCAAATAAAAGCAATACCTTAATACATTAACTATGTTTCAACAGACAAAACAGAAGGCAAGATCTATGGATCAGGAAAGACTCTTCAAAATTACTTTGTGAAGTTGATGAGCTACTGATGCTCTATTAATAGAGAAATCTGCTTGCCAAGAACATGATGGAGAGCAAATGATGCCAGTTCTGCATTTCACCCCTGTAAAGTTAACATCCAAATCCAGCAAGGTATCCTATAGCCTGTCAAGCTGTGTCTTCTGCCAGAACTGGCCCATTTATCTAGCTCCCTTTGTCTGAAATCTGTGTAGTCTGCACCTGACTGTCCTATGATATATTAGCTCTGCTTTCTATTTTATGAGAGGAGATGGAAGGTCAGACTGATGCTATCAGAACATAAGCTTTGGAAATAAAAGCAAAAAGAGTGCAGTGGCTCGCCTACAGCTTGTGATGGCCTGGTATTGTTCTGAGCGGGAATGTACTGGACTGTCAGTAAAGCACCACCATGGGCCTACCTCTGTACTCATTTCACACATATTAGCACCCATAAGTCAAATTGTGGCAGTAACTGGAATGGATTTTTTATCTGTGTAGATAGATCTTTATGTTAATACTGATAATGGCTAATATGGCGGGTACTGAAAGCTGTACTCAGTTTATGGCAAATTTTCACAGGATGTGATCTGACATCAGAGTGACCCAGCATGGCTTAATTTTAAGCTGTATGGATTCACATATGCAAAGAAAATGCTGCTTAGGATAGGTCTCATATTTGACTTCAAGTATCACCTAATAAGAAAACTATTTAGCTTCAGCCTGAGCCTGTATGGAAAGCTCCCTCACCTTTTGAGTGCTCAGACTTTTGAGAGATTTCCTTTTTTAGCCAGCCCTCAGCTGACAGAAACCTATCCCAGTATGCAAATTCCTCGTCTATGTCATCTTTATCATTATTTCGGTGTACCTCAGAGTTGTGAATACCTCTCAAATGAGGATTTGAACTGCTCATGGTGAGGATCTGTGCCTTGCACCCTTCAGTCTTGCAACATGTGGAGCTGCATCCCCAGAGACTGCCTTGGGACTGTTCCCTTTGTTGCATGGGCAGGGTACGCTTTGCAAAACATTAAGCATTAGAAAATGTGCTTTTAACTCCTTGGTGCCAAGAAAGCGTTTAATGTGTGTGGCAGCCTGTACTAAACACACCTTTCTACTTCAGCTTCTGTCTAGTAGGCTAATTAGGTATTAGGAAATTGTTTCTGTCAGATGGCAAATCTTTCTTCTCCATCTCTGTCTTTATACAGTCCCTTACTTTCCTGCCTCATTCCCCAAAACTCTCATTTGTCTGGTCATTTGACTGTAGCTGTATCTGTGCTGGAATGCAGATAAACATGAAATAGACTGAGAGCAGCCTGAGCAGGGAGCTCTGTGGGTGGGCTAATGTGTCTGCACAGGGCTATGCCCTTCAGACAATGCAGGGTCAGCAGAGGCCCTGGGCTGAACCTGTGACATTTTCTGTTGCATTTACACGCTAGTAAATTAGCTAGATCCTCCAGGAAGCCCATTTGAAGGTAAAATGTTTACTAAAGCTTGTCTTTCACCTTATTTCCCCCAGCTTCTGCTATTTATAAGGTAATTATTTGGAAACATCAAGTCACTCCAGTTTCTGATTCTGTGGTCCTGCAAGTGGAGCAGACCTGTAACCTCCCCCAGTTCAAATGAATGCTATCACTGTCAGCTCAACAGCCCTTACACTGCCAAAGCCCTTTGCTGCAGACCATGGGAGAGCCACCATCGCACCCTATACAGCATCACTGACTCCTGCACAGTCACCTTCCTGCATGTATGTGAGCAAGACTTGTAGTACAGCTACTCAACATGCTAAGGGCTATTTTGGACTATCCCACAATACTGTGAAAGTGCCTAATAAAAGGAATAAAAACTTTGGCAGGCAATGGACCAGGGTTTGCTGGGTGAAACATTGCCATCTGAGTTACCAGGAGGATCACACAAGGAGATGATAGTTACTGTCTGAAGCTGGAAATGAAGCAGTGAGACTAACACTGTGCAAAAAGCAAGGGTGGCTTTGCAATTTCAAGCTGCCTGTACTCCCATAGCAGCTTCTTTGAAAATTTGGGAAGACAGCAGGGCTGCTGTCAAGCCTCATATGGACCAGTATCCAAGGAGGGATGCACCTAGCCCTTTCTCTAGTGATCCCTCCAGAAAGACTGCGGGGCTTTTAAACTCAAAAGCAAAATTTTGCCTGAGTAAAAAGAAACCTAAACTATAAAATACGAAGCTTGAAGATACTGTGAGAGAGAAAACTGAAATAGACAGGCTGGGTACTACTGTCCCTGCCCAAGGGCTGTCCAGGCACACCTTTTGCTTCCATTCACCTGTGCGTAATGCTCTCACTGGCAGAAGTATGTTGATCACTGAAAACTTTTCTGTCACTTCTGAATCCTCATGATTGCTTCCCCAAATTGCACAGTTCACATGAAGGCTCAGGTTTTGTGGTGCTAAAATCGTGCCTATAGACACTCCTGGATGTATGATTCTCAAATGTAACGGTCCAAAATGTTTCAGGCAAGAGCATATCACAAAGGAGAAGAGTCCTAGCGACCAGAGCTTGATCACCATCTGTGACACACCCACAGGGGAGCCAAGCCCATCAGTTATGTGAAAATGGAGTGATTTAGAGCTATAAATGCAATGCTGTTTACCTAGATCACTGTCAGAGCTTGCTAATCTATCCTAGTCAAGATGAATTGCAACCTCCATCTGTTTTTCAGGGTCTATCACTTTCTGATTTTCCTCCTCTTCTCCACATCACTGTGGCACATTCCAGATCAAAGACACTTGGACAAGCATTAGGGACTCTTGGTCTGACTCTAAACACAGCAGAGAAAAAATGGACTGTAAAAGCCACTGTTCAAGGGCTCTGAGAAGGAGGTGTTGAGCAACTCCAAAATCTGATGTTCCAGGCTATTTCTGGTGATGAGGCAACGCTGGCTGGCATAGAAGCTAGGTCATTTCACTCAGAGATGAGCAAAACTTAGCAAAATGATGATGACTGTGTGGGATGCTGCAAAGAAACAGAGAGGCAGAAAATATGCTGTAGTAGAATAGAGACTTGCTCCACTGTTTTGTCTTCAAGAAGCACCCACACAGTAAATCTTGACTCCAGAAGTTAATCACAGAAAGTTCCTCAGGACAGCAGTGTGGAAGAACCCAATGGGCAAGTTGCACTGAGGCAGGAAAGGGGCAAAATTTCAGGTGAGCTCAGGGACAAGTTACCTGCACCCCACAGCAAAGCTTAGCCCAGCTGCCCTCACACTCAGGTCCCTTACAGTAAGACCTGTGTTTTAAAAATGCCCAATGTTGAGTGGGTCTAAAATACTCATCTTGTGGTGAGCTCTGTGAGTTGTACAAGAAGAAAAAAGCTTTTAGCAGATTTCAACTCTTCCTTCCATGGAGTCCTTTGAGTTCAGTGGACTGGACTCATTTGCTGGCATTACGAAGTTCAGCTTCTGCTTGGAGTTCAAACTGTTCACTGCTTGGGGAAAAGTCTAGCCTCGGGTTCTGCACAGTCCCTACTTTCTGCAACACAAGTTAGCTGGCAGAGAATAAAGCCTGTCTGTAATTGGAAAGATGGTAGTGACCTGCAGACTGAGTTGGACCCATTCTTTCCATAAATTATGTTTCAGAGAGGGAATAATTCCTTTGAAGCTGGAAGTGTTGGATGACTGGAAGAATTCAGGAAGGCTGGACTGGAAACAACCTTTGATCTTCCAAACATTGCCTGAATTTTTATTCTCTGTGTCTCATACCCTGCTGGAAATTAGTGGACCACCACTTACATCAGGTGACTGCTTACTTGCATTAAAATGGCTAAAGGTCTGACTAAACATGCTTACAAATCAAATTAGCCTGTCTTAGCTTTTTGCCTCTTAACAGGGAAACTCAATACTTTAGGCACCACTTTCCAAGGATGTCTGTTTCTAGTGTGAAAACAGAGCTACAGCATTGGGATCAAACCCACTGAACCTATTAATCACGTCTGAGAGCCATGTGCATCTTGTGTAACTAGGATTTTGAATTCCAAGTTATCCAGAGCAATGCATCCTTGTACTCAAGACAGTGGCTCACATGCTACAGTGGTTCTGAGTTGTCCGTAATTAACCTGATAATTCTGGCTCCTGGGGCAAGCAGAGAATCTAATTACATGTTGCAGGTATGTGGCCTGATCTGAATGTGATTAACTGGCTTTGCTAAGGCATCCCCTAGGGAGCTAATTTAAACCAACGGTAATTAATAATATTATTTCACTGTGGCAATATTGGTGATAATTCTAAGGTGCAAAGAAGGAAAAGTGCTTTGGAATGACTAAGGTGCCTGCACAGCATCTCTTAAGGCAGTAACAAGTGGCTAGGAAAAATCTGGGAAGGTGATTGTTTGCCAGGACTCACCTGATGAGTCACTCAGTGTGAGATCTCTGCCATGTCCAAGAGCACTGGTACAGCAGCATGGGTCATCTTCCTGCTGCTGTTATCAGACAGGACATCACAAATAGAAGCTTGTAAGAACTTTATACAGGTGATGGCACACTATAAATAGATAAGTGCAACTGAGATGTGCATATGGGTAACATAAAGGAAAGATCTACAAGGTGAGTGAATTTTCACAGGAGTCCAGGGCTTGAGTGAAACTTTTCAGGGCCAAACAAAGGGAAAACAGCAGCAGAACTTGTAATTGTTGGCTGGCAATTTAATTTTGTAAGGACATGTAGTGATGAAGCTTGGGATCTGATGAGGTCTCTCTACCATTTCCAAGCATCTGGGATTCTGCATAACAAAGGTGGAGTCTAGAATTTGGGACAGGAAGATTTTGGTTTGGGCTGAACTCAGGAATGACATGGACTTTCTGCAGGGATCCTTGCAGCAGTAACAACCCCTGGTTAGGAAATACTGCCAGCTTTCTTATTGTGTAGGAACTGGTTTAGGGAAAATGGTTCTTTTCCTATTGTTGCTGGAGTACAGAGCTGTGCGGCAGTACTCCAGTGAGCAGAACTGGAGTGCAGACTGAAAATGCTATATTAATTTACAGCAGGTCAGCAGTGAGAGAAACTTACCTCCAGCACACTTAGCTAGCACCACTGTTTTTTCCCTAGTTTTGTCTGTTGTTGTCCCTGCACTGTTCATTAAGGACTATATCTTATCATGTCTTTTCACTGTACACTCCCTGGTTTGATCAGAAAACTTCACTGTCCCTGGGGAGCCTTAGTGGTGACTTGTAAAGACAAAGGAGAATAGACCTGCCATCTCTCTAAACTGTATTCTATAGTCATGGGCTTCTGCAAGGCTTGTGGCCACTCAAGAGCACAATCCTTCTGCAGTAAAGCACAAAATACATAGAAATCACAGAACAAGGAGATGCTTTCTAAAAGACTCCTGCTTTAACATGCCACATCAGTAAAGGAACACAGAAGGGGTATCTGGCTAAAACTGTCTGCCTTCTCGTAGGAGGCTAGACTTACATGCCGGAAGGGAGCCTTCTATCATAAAATAAGGTGACCTGCAAGAGAAAACTTTGTTCCCAGCTCTGGCAAGTCACCTAGTAGATATGGGGCATGGGGGAATACAGTATCACAGTTGTGCATAAGAAAATGCTCCAGCTGGAAGTGAGCAGCATGATGGCAATGTTCTTACTGAATGTTTCCCTCACACAGAGGCAGGAAGTGTTTTTATCTCTGTCTCAAGCTGCTTTTTCGTATCAACAGCAACTCATAGCCTCCCCTTCACCTCCCAGTTTGTAGCAAGTGGTATGAAAACTACAGTTCATTCAGATCTACTGTGGACAGTGTTTGTTTTGGTTCCTTTTGCTGTTTTCACACTTAAGAGTAGCCAGGGGAAAGGATTACCAAGCATCTTGTACATGGCCTGCTAGAGTTGTAGCCTTCTGGGGCAGAGACCCTGTATAGACCTGCATGAATCATAGGACCTGATTCCTCTTCTGCAGCCAGCGTATTTTCTCCTTGGGAGTGTTGCTTCACAGGAAATTAGACTGCTGTAACACTTGATTTTCTTAGAAATAAAGAGACTGGAAGTAAGATAGTTGGAGAGAACCCCGTGCCTCTTTTCTGCAGGAAGACCATCAAACCTAGGAATGTCTTGGCTTCCCGACTGACTTCAGTGGGCCTCATCTGTTATTTTTTGAAGCAAACTTCTGTGAACATCAGTGATATGCTGTAGGGTAGGTAGAGGTATTGATTACTCCTCTGAAACACACAGTTTCAGTGCCAGAAGTTCTGGGTTCATTTCCACATGCATGTAGCACTCACCTCATCTTGCATCAACAAGCACAAAACATGTTACCTCAAACCCTATTTACAATTACATGAAGATGCTGGTAGAGAATGGCTTTTCTCTGGTTTTCTTCCCTCCAAAGAATTAATCTGCCCATTTTCTCTGAACACTGCCTCATCCACATCTGTGGTACCTCTGTCAATGATTCGTGGCATGGTGAATGGGGTGCAGCGACCATTGGGCAGGTTTGTCCATCCAGCCAACCTCTATTCCTAGCCCAGGCCATGTAACGCTTTCAAGGGCTGTTCATTCAATTACATCATTCAATATGGGGCAGGGTCAACAGGTGCCAAGCTTGGGGCAAAGCTGGAAAGCAGGAGTTAAGACCTGGCTACCTGGCAATAATATTTTCCGTGAACTGTTACTACACAGGAGTCCAGTGCATAGCAAGTCTGGATGACCAAGACTAAAGTTCAGCCTCACGGCCATGCAAAGCCTCATAATGATAGCTTTATGTTGCTGAGCACTGCAACAGCCACAAAACAAAGGGGAGTGGTTCAAGCGTAGGGTAGGGGAATATGCCTGGATCCTGTAAGTCTGCAAATGTGGGATTTACTTGGGTTAAATATTTGGGATGATCAACCAGTGCTGGCTGTACAGACCCCACCAATTTTTTCCAGAGCTCCTGTGCCCACACAGCTCTGTAGCTGGTCTGGTCATACAGCTGTGAGAAGAGCTCCTCTTCGAGCTAAACCTGCCTTGAACCATGTGGTTTGCAGTTACAATAATCTATTGTGCACACACAGAAATAAAATTGATGAAGCAGAACACCACCTAGCTGAATAAGTCACTGGGTAGAACTTAATATCATGCCTGAGTCTTAATATCATGACCTTATTAAAAAAGCAAGGTGCATGAAATTAGCCTGATATCTCAGCCTTACTTACCACTGCCTCATCATAGTGTCCTGACCTTACCTGCTTTTGCTCTGAAAACTTGGTATCAAGCTCTAAGGCTGAACAGCGTTGCAGCTTCACATACTACCAAGATTTGCTCAGGCAGGAGTCCTGCCCCATCTCGAGGCCCAAAATGTATACTTTGCTCCTCTCACTCAGAGTATACTCTGCTTCTCTCACTTTTACCTCATGTGGCTGAGATCACTAGGACTGGCTTTTTGCAGAATCCAGAATGAGGTCTGGAAGGGATCTCTGTAGTGAGACAGAAAAGGCTTGCAGGTAATGCTGAGCTTTAAATTCTCTGTTCAGTGCAGGAAGACAGCATTTGTCAGGGATTATTTCCCTTCTCCAGATATTAATGCTTGGAGACCTGCATTGCTATATGCTTGCTTTGTGTTTATCTTGTGGCTGTTAAAATGTATCCATGATTGCAGTAATAATTGTGTGTGAGTGTGAGAGAGAAGTGGAAAGGACTGACTGGGCCACCTACCAACAGTTAGTCTAAGCCAAAATGCAAATCAGAAAAAACAATTACTGCAGACAAAATGGGAATATTCAGGCCTTGTTACAGTACTGTGGGACCTTTTCTCATCCTTTCAAATACAAAGCAAAGTCCTAATGAATTATGTTTGTGCTTTTGGGGGGGACTTTCTCTAGCAGCTTGAGGCTACAACCTTGTCTATTATTGTTCAGAAAAGTATTGAGAACAATGTGCCTGCTACTCTTGCTACTCATCTCTGTACAATAATAGGGATTTTAGTTTTATAGTTCTGTGATTACTTCTATAAGACAAGATGACTCTGGAATCTTCAGCAAAATAATGTGTAGAAATTTATAATAGTGCATGGAGTTCCCTTCTGAGCTTCAGCCCCACTGTGCTAAGCCATTCTGGTGCCAAGAAGCCTATTCACACTGAAGCTGTAATCTCAAGGTCAAACTTCTAATGATGGCTGAGAGAGAAACAAAATGTTGGGTCTCCAGCATGCTGGCTTGTGCACAGTCTTCTTCAGTTTTACAACCTCACACAGAAATGTGCTGAATCTATACTAAGTAAAAAGACCACTCTGACATGAGGTTGTGCATGGGTTTAATCTTGGCCGCATACAGATGTCCAAGTAAAGCAAAAACCCAAACATTGGCATTTGTGCTCTATGAATAAAAGCAAAGCAAACAATGCTCAGGCTGTTGCAAGATAATTCTTTTAGTAGTGCAGATGCATGTAAATGCTTTTGAGCAAAATAGTTGAGATTTTTCTCAGCAGCAGCTGAGACACAGGCGAGGTGCTTCTTGCTTGTACACTGTGCTTTTTTTTAGGTCATATGTCAGTTTTGGTGGAAAGAGAAAGTAATTGAAACGTAGCTTAAAAATTCAGCTAAAAGGTCACTAAGAATTGCTCTGTACCCAAGATAGCTTACAATCCATGTTTGTTCTTGGCAACAAAACAACACTTGTATGCTAATGGTTGCCTGTAAGTCACTCTCCCAGAGCTCCTCTCCTTTAAAATCTATCCTGCTTCTCCCATTGAATTTCTTGTGTTTTTTCTTAAGGTTGGGACTGATATGCTGCAGAGGACCATCAGTCTTCACTATTGCTGGTACCCTTTTACATCCCACAGTCCCTCCTTGCTGGGAAGAGATTTCCTGTTGTGGGAGCTCATGGGGTTCATGATCCACTCACCGTCACCCTCCTTAGAGGCAAAGATTTGGAAAATCTCCTGCCCCACTGGAGCCACTGGAGTTCTGCTGCTCATTTTCCAGACTTGTTTGAAATAAACATAAGAAACATGGCTGAAAAATCCCATACTCCTAAAACAGTTCAGCATAAGCATGTGAAAAGTCCGGCCAGATCCAGAGGGTCTTTATACATTCAAAAGTGCATGCAAAAATCCCAGTTCACATAATGTGATAGTAACTGCTGAAGACCATGTCTTATGGGGTAAGATTAGTTGGGCAGTGCTAGTGTCAGCTTATACTTTGATCTGAGACCTTCCTAGACCAGGTTTCTGTTACAAGATCAAAAGATTTTAGCAATTCTAATCCAGCACAAAATTTACAACAGTAAAATGCAAAGCATGATACTTTTTCTTCATACTTACTGTACCACAATTAACAAAAAAACAGAAAAGAACAACGGAGTCTTAATAATATTTTAGAGGCCAAATTACTAGTTTGAATATAAAGGTGATCGGGAGTGGTCAGCATGGATTCACCAAGGGGAAGTCATGCTTAACCAACTTGATAACCCTCCAAAATGAGGTGACTGACTTGGTAGACAAGGGGAGAACAGTCGCTATTTTCTACCTTGACCTCAGTCAGGTTTTTGATGCCGTCTCCCATAACAGCTTCATAGAGAATCTGATAAATTATAGGCTGGACGAGCAAACCTCCTCCAGTTTGAGGTGGGTTGAAAACTGGCTGAATGTCCAAGTCCAGAGGGTGGTGATCAGTGGCACAAAGTCTAGTTGGAGGCCAGTAACTAGTGATGCACCCCAGGGGTCAATACTGGGCCCAATCCTGTCCATTTTCATACCATCTGGATGTTGGGGCACAGTGTGCCCTCAGCAAGTTTGCTGATGGTACAAAACTGGGAGGAGTGGCTGATACACCAGAGAGTTGTGCTGCCATCCAGAGGGCCCCTGACAGGTTGGAGAAATGGGCTGACAAGAACTTCATGAAATTCAACAAGGGGAAGTACAAGGTCTTTCACCTGCGAAGGAACAATGCCATGCACCAGCACACTCTGGGGGCCACTCAGCTGGAAAACAGCTCGACAGAAAAGGATCTTGGGGGTTCTGGTGGACACCAAGTTGACCATGAGCTAGCAATGTGCCCTTGCAGCAAAGAAGGCTAATGGAGAGGTTGTGGAGTCTCCTTCCTTGGAGAGTTTCAAAAGCCATCTAGACATGGTCCTGGACCACCTGCTTTAGGTGGTTCTGCCTGAGCAGGGAGGTTGGACCAGATGACCTCCAGAGGTCCCTTTCAACCTCAACCGTTCTGTGATTCTATGAATATAGCTCTATATTATGTTAGTATGTTAAAAAGCTTATGGGAGCAGCTTATTGCTGCTCCAATAGGCTTTTGGGTATGTATCTTGTTTGCATTTTACTGACAGTTGGTGCAGAATCCTCTAAGTTAAAGGATATATACATGTATATTTGTTTTACAGCAGAATCTTTAGACAAAATGTAAAACTGGACATGTCTCCTATTAGCTGTTGATGAGCGAACGTACCGCTGATAAAAATCCTTCTTAATATCTACTATAGACATCTAAACATAATTCCCTTTATGCCTTGGTGAAATGGCAGTATGATGCTTTATTCACATTAATCTTCAGTTTCAGACAACTGAATGCATAGTGACTCAAGCCACATGTCCTCTTTGCTATTTTAAGTCCAAGAATAGGTGTATTCATGCAACAATCAAACAATGACTCATGCCTGAAGCAAGACATTTAGGGTGTAATTCTTAAGTCCTCTTTTACCATTCAAGGAGACGGTAGTGTGGAGGGTCAGAATCACAAATTGGATCTTTATCAGCCAAAGCCAAGCGAGTAAAAATGGAGTTGTTTTTTTCAGTAGTTCATGTACTATGTGAATAAAGAGATCATTGCACAAGTTTAAATACGGTTCCAAGGGGACAGGACAAACCCTTCCACCATGCCACAGGTAAGCCAAAGCCACGTTTTTGGAGGACTGTATTGGTTTTGTGTGGCAAGGTTTTGGTAGCGGGGGGAGATACAGGGGTGGCTTCTGTAAGAAGTTGCTGGAAGCTTCCCCTGCGTTCGAGAGAGAGAGCCAATACCAGCCGGCTCTAAGACGGACCCGCCGCCGGCCAAGGCCGAGCCAATCAGTGATAG
>JANHGO010002075.1:0-31469 GCA_024606505.1 Aquila spilogaster
TCTTTTTCTTTTTCTTTTTCTTTTTCTTTTTCTTTTTCTTTTTCTTTTTCTTTTTCTTTTTCTTTTCTTTTTCTTTTCTTTTTCTTTTTCTTTTTTTTCTTTTTCTTTTTCTTCTTTTTCTTTTTCTTTTTCTTTTTTCTTTTTCTCTTCTTCTTTTTTCCTCTTCTTTTTCCTTTCCTTTTTCTTCTTCGAAGGGGGGATGGGGACAAATGGACGGGGACTAGCTTTTGCAAAACTTTTCATTATCTCTGCAATTAGAGAAAACAAGGAATCTCTTGTGCAGTATTTTTACTGCTTCCAGTAAAAACTGGAAGCTAAAAGTTAAAATCCTGCTGAATTGTTGCTTTTGTTTGTGGGAAAAGACCTGTGACGTTACAAATAGCTAGTCTGCGGCTAGCAGATGTATACAGTCTTTGCTTAAAGCATGTTGATTTAATTTTAACTAGGAAACTAAGCTCAGGCATGGGCTATGTTTATCCTACAAGGCATTTCATTAATCTTGTTTATCTCAACAATACTGAGGAAGTTAAATTTTTTGATAGAAAAGGAAAATTGTTACAGTGAAGTTCAGACAGCAAAACAAAACTAAATGAACTCAGTTGTTTAAATGCATCCATTGTGCTTTCTCTCTGATCTGAGTGGTCATCTCCCTTTTAGATTTGGATCGTTCCAGAGCTCTGAACACTTGAACACCCACCATGGATGACTTTGAACGCCGTAGAGAACTCAGGAGGCAAAAGCGTGAGGAAATGCGCCTTGAAGCAGAGAGGTGAGGTTGTATGGAAAATGGTGTCGGTGGCTTGACTTTTATTAGCATTGGCTTTGAGGATTTCTGTCTTCAATTCAAAAGTGTGCTGTAGCTAACTGAAGAGTCCTTGCTAAAAATATGTGCCATAAAATGGCCTTATTAAATATTATGGGAGAAGCTGGACGTCAGTGGTGTCTGTTGCCTGTTTCCGTTAGGGTGTTATAAACTGGCTTCCACTTATTTTGCTGTATGGATGAACGTGAACAGTGAAGGTGAACTATGGTAACATGAAACTATTGATAGGAAAACTCATTCTCAGATGCTATGTGAGGGAGTGTTTGCTGTACAGAAGAGATTTTGTGTTTTCAGGTACTGAGCTAAAATTACAGTTTATCAATTGAAAGCTGAGATACCCTTGGTGGATGTGGTATAGCATATCTGTGAGTTGCGTGCCACTGCTTTGCAATTGGTATTATGTTTGTTGTGCCTGTCATTATTTATTTACAGCCACTTTATGTGGGCAATATTGGCAGCATTTCCTATCAGTTATTACAGATTACAACTTTACTTTGGTGCAAATGAGAACAGAACTTGACATGGGTATGATGATGCCTATTTATGAAAAGAAGCGGCATGAAAATATTCAGAATGATATCTGTTGAACTCCCATTTCATATCTGTACAGTTCCATTTGCTTTAATAGGATTTCCCATGTTTTACGATGGAGTAAGTAGAGAGAAAGTCAGGCTCTATTTTTGTAATATTTATTTTGATATAAAGATTTGATGTAGTTTATCAACACCACAGTGATTTAAAAAAATGGAACTTAGGTTTAAGCATATTTTGTTCTCATTTTTATGTTTCATTTTGCATATGGACTTCATTTTTTTTCTTGACTTTTCACTAACAAAACTGTGGTGTTTCAAGTTCTGTATGCTTTAGACAAAATACTTTATTTTCTAAGCAGTTTTAGAATGAAATCAGAAGTCAGCAGAATGCAATACCAAATATATTTTGTATGTCTACACTGAGCTTTTTAATAAAGCCTTGCTTACATAGCAGAGCTCTCTGATGGACCCTGATAGTATCTAGGGTGAACCCCCAGAGAGATGAGATGGAATAGTGACCCTTCTTTTGAAAGAAAACGTTGCCCCGCAGAACTGGGCTTCTGAGCTTTCATCAGGCTATAAGCAGAATCCATGAGCTCTGGAAGACAGCAGTGCTGCCTGCAGGTAAATAAACTCACATGAGGCATGGTGACCAAAGGGAAATGAAGTAGTCTTCCTTTGCAAACTAGCGTCACCTGGTTCGTGACTAATCCCAGAAGAAAGAGAAGCAAATGTGCCGTGTCACAAAGTGACTTTCTTATCCCAGAAGGTTCTTCTCCAGGCCAGTAGTGATATATTTTGGTTGGACAGCGTGGGAGGAATTTCAGAGCCTTTGCTAGTGCAAGCCTGGCCTGCTGGGTAAGCAGAGCTTCTGCTTCCAGCAGTATCTGGCTTGCACTTCCTATCGCAGCATTTGTTTAGGCAGAAATTAGATGAAATGAAGGGAGGTGTGTGCTGTAGCTGTTGATGTGGGCATAAATGCTGGGCACATACGCCAAATGGAAAGAAGTCTGCTGTTTATCTGAGAAGTCAAAAATGCTCAGATGTATTGCATGCTGGAAGTCTGGTCCGAGGCCCATTCACACTGAATGTACATTCACTGCATGTACACCCATTTTAGCAGATTTTTAACAGCACTGTATAATGAGAACACATTATGTTCACATACTTCTAGTACACTTCTCTACAAAAAGCAACATGCTTTTAAAAGAAAGGCTGAGTTTAACGTTTATTGCTAGTACAGTTACTCAGATGCTGTAGAGGATTCTGGGGTATGTAGTCTTAAAGGTATTGTCTACCATGGAAAAAGTCACATGAACTTCCCTGTGAAATCATTCAAACTCTTACGTGAGTGTGCTGAGACTGCTGAGTGATCTGGGTGCCAGTGATGCTGTGAATCCATTTTGTGGATGCAGTGACAGTTGCAGGGGATAATGGGGTTGGCCTCTGTTGCCATAGAAATAGAAATCCAGTATATCCAGTGTGTCAGTAAGTCACTGTGTAACACATAGGCTGCGCTGTCTCTGTTCATGCTGGGGGAAACTGGAGCTCCTGGGGGACAAAAGCTGCAATGAACTGCTCCGTGGTGGCCTTTGAAGGACCCATCCCTGGGAAGCCCTGAAGGTTGATGGCTCTGCCTCCTTTACATGATCAGGAAGTCAGGCTTTTGGGGCAAGAGAGTGATGGCCTCTGAGGTAGGATACAGCCCCAGCTCAACCACCCATGCATCCTTTTGGGAAGTGCTTTTTGCAATGCTTGGGACAGCTATGCTGTTGTTGTGGTGGTGGTGGTTTTATTTTGTGGTAACCTTTGTGGAGAAGACAAAATTGATGCAAATCTGGCTGGAGGAGGAGGGCTTGGGTCTGTTTCCCTGTTTTCTGCTCAGTCGCTGCAGAAGCGCTCTGTGCCCTTTCCCACACATTTGAAGACTTGTAGCAATAAACTGCTGTACGCTAAATCTTACTGCGCTCCCTCTGCTGCTGCCAACTTCAAGCATTCAAGTATTATGAGTCAGACCCCTCGAAAGTCACAAGACTGCTTTAAAAATCTTGAGATCTTAAAAATAATTTAGTCTGGCCTTTTTATTTTGGGTTTGCCATAACAATAACAGAGCCTGACTCTCAAGTTTGGATGTGTCTCTTGGAGCTGGGACTTCATGAAACCCACCCCAGCAGGGGCAAGGTCAGGGAGGAGCTGAGCATTGGTCCTTTCTGCATAGCAAATGGACCCGAGGGCCAGCAGGATTTAGGCATTTATTAGCAAATGAATATGAAACACTGAGTTATGTTTGGTGAATTCACATCTTAGTGATTTGTAGATCATTCTCACCTTTAAAAATATGACTACCACATGTTTGTGTACATGTCTGTTCTCCTACCTTAAACCACAGCAATCTGCTAGCCACACCTCCCTTGGTCTGAACACTTTTGGGTGTTTTTTCAAGTGAGAATAGTGTGTTCCTAAAGAGCAGCCCGGGGGCTGAAAATGCAGTGTTTGCTCTGAGCATCGGTACCTACTGTGTAGGCTGTAACCTGTTTCCTAGGTCTCCCAGAAACTGTTTAGGCCATGTTTAGACCATGTCTTGGGTTAAAGGCACATGGAAGGTTTATCTTCTCAGCCTGACAACCACACCCATCAGAGATGGAGGGGTGTGGATGGCTTAAAGTCTGTATAGCCTCGTGGACAGCATGCTCGAGAGTGGGTGCCTTGATGGCTACCTCTTCTGCAGGGCCCAGAGGCTGCATGAGGCCTGGTCTGGGTACACGTACCATCAGCTTCCCCAGTGACTGTCATGCTAGAGCCACTGATGCCCAGCAACTTATGCCTGATTTCT
This sequence comes from Aquila spilogaster, assembly GCA_024606505.1. Lineage (NCBI taxonomy): Eukaryota > Metazoa > Chordata > Aves > Accipitriformes > Accipitridae > Aquila > Aquila spilogaster. The sequence continues at coordinate 4,190 of JANHGO010002075.1, forward strand.
GGAGATGCTTAGGATGAGTCCAATCCATGTGGGCTGATGTTAGGCTTTGTTGTTGTTGTTGCTCCCCTTCCTTGCTAGAAAGCTGATGAAAATGATGATGCTTTGTTGTGGTGTGTAGCCCTGGCGTTTTGGGTTGGTATGCTCGAGAGTGATCCTGAGGAAGCTACCTTTGTCTTTTAAAGACCAACAGAGTGGTTCACCCCTGGCATGTGCTTTTGCTGTTAGTTCATGCCATGGCAGCTCAGATATAAATTGATATTGGCTCAGAAATTTTGGTGTTTCATTAGCATTTTACACTCTTGTTGTTTCAAGGTATCCTACATGTCCTGGATTTCCCATACAGGCCTGCCTTAGCCACCCAGAATTATCCTCCTGCTGGATTTTTTTGGCTTTTTGTGTTTACCTGTGATCTCTGGAGGTTCATCATCTTATTTGAAGTAACAGCACAGACCTGTCTATCTAGGGGGCACGTGTCCTAAAATGGGGGTGGGACCTGCCCCCAGTGTGTCAGATTTACTGCATGCGGTCAGGCTGCCCTGACTCTGCAAGACTTTCCAGACACAGGCCAGGACGAGGTAACTGCTTCAGCCTGATAGCATTCTGTGTGTGATTTCTACTACCCAGCTGTGAGGGCAGGGGAAGTCAGACTCTACCAGCTATTTGGGTGACCTCTGGAACTGCTGTGTGGTGGAGCTAAGGCTTCATCTGAATCCTTGGTGGCAGAGAGAGACCTGCACATGGGCCCACACTGGCTGAAGTCACTTGGAAGCTTTCCATTTATTTCACTGGGCTCTGGGCTAGGCCCTACCTGAGTTATTCCAGCCAGATGATTTATGAGGCAATCTTAGCGGCAGCCTTGAAGGAGCTGGATGAACACTTTGCCTCTCCCAGTCACAGGCTACATACCATGCTGCACAGGCAGGGCCGTCACAGAAATGGTTTGTGCTTACTGATGAAAAAAAATCCCGTCTGTAGCTGAAGCGCGAGGGGCTGGCTTCTTTGAGTAAATGCCACCTGCTTTTTGTGCCTGTTCCTGGGCAATAAAAGATGTTCTGTGGCCATCAGGTTTTGTCATTTTGATGTTGTAGCTGACACTGGAAGAATTCAGCCTGGGGTTGGCTAGAGTGTGCATGTGTGAATCTGCAGTGAAGTACTGAGGTGAAACACTTCTCTAAGTGGGAGAAGACCTACTCCCATGACTTCAGAAAAAGCTGCGAGCAAAGATTTGCCCCTTGAATTCTCTTGAAGAGCTCTCAGGTTAATCTACTTAGAGCATAAACCATGAGTTTATAATTGGCTGACTCGCCAATTCCCCAGCAAAGTATTTTCACCTTTCCCTGGTATCAGGACTCTTTTAAACATTATACAAGCAAGCTGATTGAATTTGCTTCCTTGCCATACCATCACCACTGCAGACTTCCAGAAAATCTGAGGGTCAGTCAGACTGGTCTCCATTTAGTTGACGCTTAACTGAATTTGAACCACAGCTTTGCTCCGTGTAATGCTCTTTCCCAAAAGACTGCAGGTCATTTCACAGTGAAGGAGAGGTTTGGGTCATCCTGGTATAGAAATACAGTGTAGAGAATTGGCTGTCTAGCAGCAAATCACAAGCCAGTAAAAAAGCTCTCTTAAACCACGATGTTGAGGGCTGTGCAGGATCTCCTGACAGGAGCTGTAGCAGTCTTAACTGAAGGACTCATCTCCTTGCAGATCAATAAAGTATTACTAAACACATGCTAAAAGAGAGAAATTCACATGTCATCTGCATTTACGCTGTAAGTAATTACAAATGGAAGAACATTTCATGCCATTCCGTGCATCTGTTTTATCTCTTATTGTACTTGAATTATATCACAATGACTGTAGCAGGAAGCTGTGGTTAGGGTATACAGACAAAGGTTACCATTAAGCTCTATGGTTCATTATGGCATTAATTACTAAATGTAGTAGGTAAGGATTTTTTAAAAAATTATTTTTTAAAACATGCAACAGTTCGGTCGCAAACTGTCTCCAGCCCATCATTTAAACAGTTTCATAAGGCAGCGTGGTTCCCATTTGTGAACATAGGTTAGGGAAAGTTCACAGAAATAACCCGACTTGCAGACTGTGGATAGAGGCAGCTTGCAGCAGGCTGAAGGTCTCCTGGAATGCTCCTATTGAGGCTGATGTAGCTCAGGTAATCATAACAAGGGCTGAACCTACAAGTTAAGAAGGTAAAGCCAGCAGGATCAGACAGAGTGTGTTCTTGCAAGACTTAATGAGAAGTGTGTTACTTATCTTCTGGTCAAGTAAAACAGAAGGTATTCGTTGCCACAGCGTCTTAACACATCTGTAGCACAAGGAAAGGTCATCCTTGTGAGGCACAAAATAAGCAGTTTCTATGCTTCTGTCTAAGACAGCTTCGGTGAGGATAACTGAGTATTAATATTACATCAACACTGAATGATCACAAACAGCTTTTGAAACTGCTTCTTATTCTTGAGAGAGTTATCTCTGGGATAGGGTATATACTGAGGACAAATGTTAAACATCATTGGAAGTTTAAAAATGAACATAAATGGCTACTTTTTAATTACCTCCTACTTTTTGAAACATCAGGAATTGTCTGTGTCTTGTTACTAAATGCCTGGTTGCATTTTCATTAACAGTTTTCAGAGGTTGTGCTTTGATTCAGACTTTTGAAGTCTGAACTTTTTCTGAATGAAGAGAATGATCTTAATAAGAGTTTTCAAGGAGTGCATGCTTAAACATATGAGAGGCTGACTGCATATACTTAACAAAGAATTTCCCAATGTTCATGATTTATTTCAGACCAGTACTTCCAAAAATGTCATCCTCTGTCTTCCAGAAGACTGTGCTTTGTTTAGTTCAGCCTTCTTTTGGTACTGAAACACAAACTACAGTGATTTTAGCTGTCCACGTTCTCTTTATATATCCCAAAGTTTCAAGTTCAAGGGTATCTGCTTGTCTTTCCGTGAAATACCTTCTGCAAAAGCTGAGACATGACATATTCTGCCCAGAAGTTATATGTTTTAAGAAATGAATAAATAAGACTAGAAGTGCATGAGGATCGAGTACAAACTGAGACAAAATAGTCCAGCTGTTAATCTGTCTTCCCAGCTACCTTACATTTCAGGACTGACAGAAAATATTTGGATTGTCAAGGTGAATTTGGCCTTGCACATTATACTGATCACTGTTCCTGGAATTCTCGGAGCTCATTCTTAACACAGGCGAAAACCCATAACTGATTCAGTTCCTCCTTAAAGCCTGCTCTACAGTTGCCACTCAGAAGTGAGAGTGGATATTAGACAAATCTTTGCTATGGTAGCATTTCAGATGCCCTGGAGGTAACAGCCAAACACACACAAACCTGAGTAGAGCCCTACCACTTAATTTTACAGTGACTGTGCATTTTGCAGGTTGTATTTTCTTTAAATGTCCTAATAGAGAAGTGTTTTATAAAAGAAGCTTTGTTCTTCCAAGTAGCTAGACATGAAGAATATAGTCTTTACTGAGCCAACCCCACTACAGTTCCTAAGCAGACAACAAAATAGACTCCTTAGTATTTCAGATATTAATCCCGCATGTATGTTAAGATTATTCTATAATCGCTGTACTACATCTACCATAGCAGCTAAGCTTTTAGGAGGAGAGCATCCAGACAGCTGGCAAAATGCCACGTCTTTCACCTCTTTCAGCAAAGTGGCAAGTTTGCTCCTTGCAAGGGGTGTTAGAAATTCTTGGGCGAAAAGCCCCCCTTTCCATCCTATAGCTAGCTAGCCCACCTACCCCATAAAGAAGTCTATCCTTCTATTTTCTACTGCATTTTTATTAGCTTAACTAGTCTGAAGCCTTTGATGAACTGGATCTTATTTAAATGCCTACTAAATGTGGGCATTGAGCCACGGCTTTTGGTGCTTGTTACTGACAATTTTAGCATGCATATTTAAAAGGGTACCAGAAGTCATGGGATGGTATGGTATTTCATCATGGTTTTAAGAATTACTGAGGCATAGGCACTGCACAAAGGAAAACATGAGGCTGAAGGAATGTAGCTGGCATAGTACATATACGTCAGTGGCTGTCCTGTCACATTTGTGTGAAAAATAACATCTCTTTAATATCTTATGTGCAGATCAGCAGTATGTAGTCAATTAAGCTAAGATAGTCTGTAGCGTTCTCACAGCTCTGTGCATCTGCCTTTGTTTCTTCAGACATTATAAATCATAACTAGCATCAGAATTTACTCATACAAATGACTTCAGAAATTCAAAATGCAAAAAGCTACATTAACTCAACATCAGCCTGAGGTTTGTGAAGGCTCAGAGACTTTGAACTTCCTGTAGCAGCCACAAATGAGCTGTGTGGTGCCTTTGACTACAGGTATCTCTTTCGCCTGTAGGCAGGCTGGCACCCCAGTGCCCCCGCAGCATTTCCTGTTCTTTGGCAAGGAATCATAGAATCATACGAATGCATCAGAATACATCAGCCCTTCATGTAGGTCACCTTCTACAAAAGCGCAGTTGACTCAGTATGGCAGGGACCATGGCTACTGTCCTTAAAAAAAGCCAGAATAAAGGACACTCGATTATTGGCTCCTGGGTCTACTTTTTGTCAGACTCTTTCTCAGATAGGGAAATCCTCCATCTTCATTGATCTAGACAGCCAGTGTCAGTCGGTAAATGAACCTGCAGGAGCCATTGCTAATGTTTATTAGATTTCTAGACTGGTGCCTGTTCATAAATAAAAACAATTGATATGTTTTTTTTTTTCTAGACAGTAAGTGTATGATCAAGTTCTCAGCTGTGTGGTCACTTCCCATATGCCCAATGTCTTCAACTAGCAAAGAGGGACGGTCAATTTAGTTTACTGCCAGACCATAGGATTGTGTATATCTTATTGCACAAATATATGTGCTTATAAACAAGTTGGCCAAAAAATGCCCTGTGCATGTGGTGAAACAACATTACATCTGGAAGAGGCTTTGAATATAGGCTGCTGTGGATGGAGAGTGATGTTTAATTTGCTTTTTTGCTCAAAGCAGAAGAGAATAACTGAAAACCAGTCTCTGAAACTTCAAATTTCCAGACTTGGGTACAAATGATCTCTTAGCTGTTACATCATAATGCCTTCTTTCTAGTGAATAAGAACATTGTTAAACTTGTTCCTTTATCGTGTCACTATTCTTCAGGGCATACTGTGCTCAGAAAAGGAAAAGTTATAAAACACAAAAGAAACTGCAGTTATTACCCAACTATGAGACTCTTTCAAGAGTGACATGAATCTGAGTTTAGCCAGTGGGTTGCTAGGAGCATCTGCTTCTCAGTGTGAGTTTACATTTTATTAACATCGTTACGAACTGATATCTGAAATTAAACTCGAAAATTAGATTTCCATTTAAAAAACTGAAGCCAATTTGTTTGCAGGGATAACAGATGATATGAAGTCAAATGCTTCATGTGAATAAGCATTGTATATAAGCACTATCAAATTGCTGGTAGCCTGGGCACAGTTACCTTTTTACTGTTCCCTTCAAAGAACTGTAGAGGGAAAAAAATGTGATGTGTAAATTATACTCTAAACTGATTTCAACTTGCAGAAGCATCACATTTGGTCAGTTGGATCCTGCATTTTGGCTTTGTGCCTTTAAACAAAGTTTCCATTACTGAAGCTAAATGTTTATAAGCAGCTTTATTTCTCTCATGATAACCTACTTATTAGCTCGCACTAAACAAAGAAAATCCTTTGTGCCAGCAGATTGTCTTTGTGTGATCAAGGTCTTTCATGAGACATCAGGTGTATGTGCTTCTTGGGCAACTTAATTTATCAGCACACAGCTGCAGAAATATTCCTGCCAGAAATAAGGTCAGTGGGCAACTGCCCCATAGAAAAGAGATCTGGTGACCGCACAGTCTCTGTGGATGCTGGCACACAGAGTGACCAGGGGCTGGTTAACAGAAGTGGTACAGCTACACATGAGGAAGAGCAGTAGCTTTGTCAGCCTTGTGACAGGGTCCTTCTCTTCCTGGGAAGCTGTGAGGGTGATGAGAAGTGGAGAAGTAAGCAGGATGTTTTTCTATTCGTTTATTGGAAAGTATAAACCAATCGGTTGTGTATTTGGCAGTTAAAGGTCAGTCTCATTGAGGATGACATTAAAAAAATATAAATAGATGCTGTTTTTCTCTTCTTTTGTCAAATCCTGTTAGTGAGACTAAAACTTGCATATTAATAATCTTTGTTGGATGGGACTTTGTTGGATAGTCCATTGAAAAATGGCCAGCGAGTTTGACATAGAAAATCACGGGAAGACTGCAACTCAGCAGCTAGTTGTGGCTTTTTGTTTAAAAATGAACAAAAAATAACATTTTTTTTTTTAACCTGACATTTGCTGAATACATGCTTCAGTTTCCTTTAAGATAGCTTATGACCCATTTTAAGTTGAGACAAAATCTAAAAGGCAGCATGGACTGCTCTAGCAAGAGATTATGTTCTAGGTGGACAGTGTTCTTGTCTCGAGGCTATAAGAGTGTTGCTGAAAACCTGGTACTGAAAAGCAGGGAGTCTTCAGTGATTTTAAATTGTTTCTCTGTCCTAGTGCTTTCCTCTTCCTCCAGTATGAGACAGCATCTTGTCTAATGGTGTTTAAACTGATTCACTCAAACAAGTAATCCTTCTGTGAGCGCTCTTTGTATGATATAAACCTGATGCATATCACGGTAAATTTCTAAGTCAATTAAGTGCACACAGTGGAGAGTAACCACATGAATGTGGCTCAAGTTACTGCTTGTCAGCCAAGTCTCTTGCAAGGGAGGTATCTTTTTGTGAGACTGTGTGGAAGAGTGAACTCCTTTATGTTTAGACTGAGAGGTTTGCACAGATTTAATTCATTTGAGGTAAACTTCTGCAGCTTCTGTGTACAGACAAGGCCTTCGTGACTGCGGAGAGGCATGTTGGTATTGGAGTCCTCAATGAGGAACTTGTGTTGATCTTCAGGGTTGGCATTTTCCATGCAATCTGTCTCCTCTCATAGCTGCTTTTGTCTGCTGGTAACATGAAGCTGCAGAGAGGTGGGAGGTATGTGTCATGGATGTGGAAGCTCAGATAATTGACCGACTTCAACCCCTTTCAGGATGAGGCTGGTATGAGATGGATGAATGAGGTTTTATGCACATCCACCAATTGCTGCTGACCTCATGTCAAGAAAGGCAGCTCCAAGACTTGCTGCGAGTCACTGTGGAGTTGGCAAATGGCTGCAACTATTCCTGATCCTGCAGCAGGCTTCTTACAGTAGCTGGGACTGTTGTTTCTAGGTGTTTCAGAGGGGTATCCTGCAAAGATGGAGAGAGAAACTAGAAAGAAAAATCACAATTTTGCTTTTAAAGTGAGAAAAGCAGTACAGGAGTATCTGAGAATATATGAACCCACTTGTTCAAAAAACATACTGCCTCTCACTACAAAAGGATTTTCTTTGCATAATAGCTTAATTCTTAGAAATGTCATTTTTATATATTTATTTTTAATGGAAGGTGGGATGCTTTTGTTAAGCAAAACCTTGACTTCAGTGAGTAGATAATGCTTTACAGGAGCAAACTGTTTTCATTTACAACATTGCCCTGTGGTAAGAAGGGGAAAATCACATGCTCTGTGCACCAATCCTGGGTATTTCTGAAAAGCACTATTATAACATGGCAGTGAGAAAAGATACAGGGTCGAAGCTATCCATAGAGCAGAACTGTTTTTTGATATAGAAAATAAACTTTTTTTCCATTTGCATTCTCTGAACAGAGGAAAAGAAGGAGGCGGTATAAACAGCTTTCAGTGAAATGGAATTTTGGTGAAATAAAAACAAACCTCATAAACTTTTTTTTTTCAGCAGCCTTCATGCAAATTCAAAAAGCTCTCAGCAAAAAACAGTTATCAGATTTTCACAAAAAGGCTTACAGTTGTGAGGCTGACAACCAACTAAGACTGTCTCTACTTCTCCTACTGCTTCTCATCTTGTGAGATGGCCAGAATACAGTGAAGACTTAAGAGGACAGCCCTTCTAATCATCTGTATGTAGATGTTACTTGTGCCTATGCCACATCATGAGGTGGTTATTCCATTGCATTTGTATGGCGCATCATACAATCTCCTGAGATGAAATTCTCAACTCCTTGTCTACTTTTCTCCCTTTCCTCCCTGAAGAAAACTTTCATGAAGGGAAGAAAGTTGTGTGTGCTTTCACAGATAAAATGGCTGAACAAGTATTTTCACAAGAGCACGGAGTCCTCAGGAATAGCATTGCTACGGTTTGTTTGGAATAGGTTTCTTTTTACTAACCTGCACCTGCTAAGCTGAACAGTTCTTGCTGTTTTACAAGTTCGCTGTCAGCCCATACTAAATGACAAGCTTTTTTAGGCACTATTGCTCAGAACATTCCCAAGATTCCCCAGCTGGCTATTAGTGCACTGTCTTAATAAGGCAGCGCAGTAGCCACAGAAGACAAGGAGATGACTTTTCTAAACATTGGCTACACATGGATTCCTTTTATGGTCCAGCTTTTGCAGTGGGGTATTCCGCTGAAGGTCAGAGACATGGATAACAAAGTGCTTCCCACTGTAGCTTGCCTTTTGAGCGCAGGCATCACGGTGCCACATGTACAGCCTGCTCTGAGAAGGAGAGAAAGAAATAGTTGGTAGGGGAATGTAGAAAAAAGGCCAAAAGACTATGGAGTGCTGAGTATTTTGTATGGATGCTATTGCTGTGTTCACCATGGCTGCAGAATGAAGTTGTAAATGCTGTGTGCAGAAGAAATGTTCATGTGCTGGGCTGGTATTTTGTACCAAAAAAAAAAAAAAAAAAAAGCCCCCCTGAAAAATTTCTCAGTAGGGTTTCAAAGTTCAGGTCATCCCTCAACAACACCAAGGGCAAATTTCTATGTCATGCCCATGAATATGGCTTTTCACTATTGCAACAATATGGGATAGCGTGCTAATGACCTTTTCAAACCAGTGAGTTATGATGGCTGGAGGGGTTGTCTGTGCTGCAATGCCACAAGATGAATTAATTTAAGCAAAAGGGTTTTTTATTATTTTTTTTTTATTTCCCCTCTCCCCTCTTTCTCTCCATACAAGCTAGTGAGTCTTTTCCCTCATTAGAATGTAATCATCTTACACTGAAAAGCTGAATAAGATCCTTCAGGGCTATTGTCTTATTTCTTACAAAAATATTTCAGGGAATGAGTGAGTCATTTCAATATTTCTGAAGAGAAAGGATACATTGGCTATTAATTTAATATGAGAAATCTCCTACTAAGTAATGAAAATCGATCTCATCTTGTTTTGTCAGGCCTGAATGGATGTACAGGATATACATAAATTGAATGAAGAAAATATATCTTCAAGGCAAAACAGAAATGTTTCGGCATATTCAATAAGTCTGTAATCTGATTTTCCTTCTACTGATTATTGTCAGATGGGCTAATACAATACCTAATAAACCATGTCAATGAAAGACTTTAATTGTGTCACCAGCTCTGACACTGAGAAAGGAGAAGCACTTGAAGGTCTTTTGGTGACTCACCTCTTAGAAGTCAAACTTTCTTCATCTGTTTTGTTGTTGTTTCACTGGCCCCATCCTGATTTCACCTATCATGCTCACATTATACTTACAATGAGATCCTGGTGTAGTGACTTTGATATTGTTATAGATCTTGCATGTTTGTGGTTACGCTGGCTTTAAAGGAAATGTTACTTCTCAGTCTGTTGGCTGTGTGGTTTTACTGGATCTTGCTTTGAGAACATCATGGCATAAATGCGCACAAGTGGAGCAAAGATCGCAAGACGTGCAGTTTGGTTAATGAGAGCTCCTAAACTCTTGTCAATGTCTGCTGAAAACAGAAGAAATCTGAAATAGGAATGATTATTAAATCATACTTTTTGAGGCAGAAAAGAGCTAGGTTGGCCTTCAGTTAAACTCAGAGGGTGAACTTTGTAGGCTGCATCATTCCTTCATAGCTGTTCCATGTTATGCTGCATTCACTGTTTTAAAACTTGCTCTCACATGTTTCAGTCTGAATCCTGTTTTCAGTGGTTGTGAGTGTTTAGCAATTACTCTGAATTTAAGGGATTGATGTAACAGAGAGCAGAGATCATTTGTCCTGTCGTCATTATACTGCTGGAAGAGAAAATATTGGTAAGATGTCTTGGTGACTAGGAATGACTTTTCCGTCACCAACCTGTCTTCCTTTATTTATTGGTTGTTCTTTCCTCTTGGGGAAGAACTTGGGCTGTACCCTGTCATCAGTTTTTAAGCCAAATTCTTTATGGAAGTCAATAGGGAGTCCTGCGCAAAGGGAAATGACATAATGTTGCCCTTTAGTCCTACCTACCGAGAAGCAGACTTGGGAAACATACACATTTTCCTAATTACTGAGCAATGAATTTACAGCATATGTTCATTTTCTATTGACATCCGGCAGCTACCCAACATATTGTAAATTGGGCCATTTGTATTCAAGACAATTGTTTTTAATAAAAATATTCTGAATGTTGTCTTCGTTTGGATTACATATGGTAAATATTGAGGTCTTCACTGTTCTGAGGTGAAGAATGAGCCATTTTTATGAGAGACATTGACTGTTCTTAGCTAAAATGTCTCCTTGTCCTACTGGAGTACATGATGAGTTAGTAGGCTGCCACATTTTACTCAAGCAGTAAATGCATTTTGCTGGAGATGTGTCTCTGTAGTTTGCAATGCACTTTTCATATGAAAGTGTGAATATAAGCTGTTGTCATCTGAACTGTCAACTTTTACAGGAGATACGTTTCAGGTTCTGTGCCTGGTGGCCTACTTTTACAGTGATGTTAAGTTGCTTTTCTGCAGGGCAGGATAAATAGAGTTGCAGAAGGGTTTTAAAATGGAGACTTCTAAAATAAGATAATCAGTTTGCTAATTAGAATTCAGACTCTTTAAGTGCTTAAAGTAGATGAAGGAAGTCTGTAAGTATAAGGGATAAAAATGAAATGCAGCCAGAGGGGACTGCCAGAGGAGACTCCTGATTTTGGGGATAGTAAAACCATTATAACTATTTTTACTCCTTCCCTTTAGCACTGGATTGCCTTTGTTATGGCATAAGCTGTTTGTATATATTTCATAATCTTTTTTTTTTTTCATCATTCAGGTAACACAGTAATGCAATTCATTTAGCTTTGCTGATAGCGAGCTAAGAGCGATTCATTGACACAGCCAAAAACCTAGCAGATGGGATGAAACTTTTATTCTTGCCTACTTATCTATTAGATTTTTCTCAAACCTACAGCTGCAGAATTTTGAGAATTTGGAGAGTCACCAAAACCAGAATTTTCAGCATCAGCATTTTGATATTGGTCATTTTTAGAAGAAGTAGTCATGAAAAATCATCTTTCATAGGCTGCAGTAATCCACCTGCATAAGTTTTATGGTCTTTAGATTGCAGGACAGCCTGCATCTATTGATTACATTTAAATGAAACTTAATGTACATTTTGTGGCATGGAAAATTGGATGCAGACCCTTTGTTTATCTCTGTCACTCACAGTCTGTTGACTTTTGGATGCTGATATGCAGATGTTACAGTGCACATGGTGATGATTTCCTGAACTGACAGTCTGATAATGCTAGACCTGTTAGATGTTGGATGCCAGGCACTGAGATGGCACAAGCTGTTTTGCACAGCCTGTATGCTGTTTGTGAGACTGCCCTGCTCTTAATCTGCTAAATACTTATAGAGGCTGGAGATGAGCAACAGCACCTCCTTGTAGCCCCTTTCCTCTGAATTTTATGAGTTTTCACGTAATATGGCTTTTGTTTAAGGCAGTCGGAAGTGTCTTTCAAGTGCCTGCAAGCTTTAGAGGCACATCTTGAAAGGCCAGTTGATAGGGTACTTTAATGCATTACTGATTTGTCTGTGTGAGAATAGGACATGGAAGACATCTGGAAACTTGTTCTGGCCAAGACTAACAAACACGATGTTGATTTTTTTGGGAAAGTAATCAGAAAATAGGGCAGAAATCATACCAGACCCTTCAACTGAAAGTACTTTTGTGCCATTTGTGAACTGGATTCACCATCTGGGTTAGCAGCTATGGTCACATCAGATTATTATTTTTTCCCTGTTTTTGACTTGCTCTTTTTTTGTTTTTTGTTTTTTTGTTTTTTTTTTTCTTAAACCAGAACCACGTCCCTGTTTCTTGTAAATGTGCCTTTGTCATCATGGGTTTAGACTGTCATAATATATTTTTCCTCGAGCTCCATCTTTAATCACTTAGTGGCAGACCTGGGAATAGAAGCCATGTCTTAGCCACAGGACCATCATCTCTGAAAGGCTGAGAACAGCTGTGAGCTTTCCTATAGAGCAGCCTGGTCTGCACTTTGCTTGCAAGCTGTGTTTCCAGCATCTCATAAGCTAGGGCAAATACAGCTTCACCTTTTAATATACAGAAGTGTGTCTCAGGAGACACAGAACTGCTTGCAGCCTTTATGCAGAGAAAGGGAATGTGGCAGCTGAGCTTGTGTATTTAGTGAACATTGTGAACAAATAATAAATTAAGACTTACAGGAAAAAAATAAGTCACTTATGTAACTCAACTCCCTTTGCTAGACTTCCTCCTCCCTAGCCATGCTCCCCATTATTTATCAATTAAATATGCTAGGAGTACTGAGCTGCTGACCACAGATCTGGGGAGGGGGTGGAATAATGGTTATTACACTGTTCTAAAAGCCATAATACTGGATACCAGAAAGAATGAGAGTCAGATGTAGATGATGCTGTTGAGTTGCCATTGGTAGAACAGAATGTACTGTACTATCCAGCAATGGTTGCTGCTTTGTCTAAAACCATATACTATGACTGAAATGTCATGTCAGTCTGTAGCACTTGTGTGGTTTATAGGCTCCTCATTACGTCGCTACACTGTGTGCAATAGATTAAACTGCCATTAAAATTCCATGTCTCAAAACAGTTTATTTTGCTGTGCTAACTTCCCTCTGCTTCCACGGAAAGTAACGTGTAAGGGAAGACTCTTAGCCTTCCTTCTATGGAGAAAATTCTTGTTGATTTCATCCTTAAAAAAAGAAAAAAAAGAAAGAAAGGATGGAAGTACATTGTTTTTACATCAAACCATGTAATAGTAGGAGATTTTCAAGTCTGGGAGATAGAAAAGAGCACTGAAAACTGGAACAGCTATCTCAAACCCTTTTTTACAAATGAAACTGGGGAGGACGGAAAGTTCTGTTTCCTGCAAGGTGACAATGAGCAACTCCAGTTTTCTTAAGATGGAGAAAACTCTCTGAAGTGGTAAATTGTTCCATTAAGAAATATGGGTAGAGGCCTTGCATAGTAATACCGAGCTGCTAACAGCATGTCCTGAGAGAGAGCAAAATGCTCTCTGTTTCTGGAGGAGAGGACAGGGTTGATGTTATCACTGTGAAACATGTGCTGCTGCAACGTGAATCACTTTGGTGCTTGGGCTCTCTCTGTGTTAATTAAATCATCCTTAGCAACCCCTCTTTTTTTCTGCTGTACTTGACTTCAGATCAGTGGTGTTTCATTACTAACTATCTGGAGTCACAAATTGGAAGCTAGCACCAGAGATTTGAACTGAATCTGAACTTAAAATTAGTTTAAGCTGTTATTTTTTTCTTGAAATGAATCTCAGTCCAAATTATTAATTTAAAATGTCTCTTTTTAATTCAAAGCTTAACTTGAATTGAAGGAACCAGACCCAAGCCAAACCAAAGCTGAGCTTAAAAATATACATTACTTGAACTTCATGATCAGTACTATACCCCAAATTCCTTTACGCACAGGCAGTGAAGAGAAGGCCTCTTGTCTGAAATTCCTGGAGAGTGAGTATGGCTGATGGAAAAGTGCTGAACATTCAGTAAGAGTGAGGCAATTACAAGTAACAACTCAGCTAATTAGCTATGGAGTCATTAACATATGTGGTCCAGGCACACTAAAAGATGGATTTCATAGGGAGATCTAAGAAGGGACAAAACAGGGTCTCTGACGCCTACGCTTGCACCCCAAGATACAACTGCTGGCCCGAGGCTGGAGGTAGAAATAAAAGATGTAGTTCTTGGGAGAGTGTACAGTGGGCTGTTGGTCACCCTGTTAGACCCATCTGATGGGACATGTACACTTTACCATATAGGTGGCGAGGGCAGAGGCCTCCATTCATATCACAGGTCTACTCTGCCCTAGAAAGAGCTTGGCAGTACCTACTCTCTGATACCATGAGGTATCTCTGCAAAATCTTCCATGGATTTCAACAGTATAATTCCAAATTAATCACTTTTTCAAAAGTGTTTAGACTAGTTCTAATCTGAAGGCAAACAAGACAGTAGGGATATATAGTGGTGACTACTGGAAGTGATCAGCCCTTCTTTCTTTCAAGTGCTGCATGTCAACCCTATCTGGTTTGTTTCTCTCTGTTCCCATTCTATTCTGAATGTCAAATGCCTCAAAGCTGGGGTTGAAGCTCTCCATGTGTGCCAGCAGTTGCTTACTGCATAGATGTCTTGCACTTCCTGAAGACGTTTGGTGCTTTGTGTTCCATTTTCTTTTAAATTTAAACAGGTTCCGCACATTTCCCAGTTCTTCCAAAAGGCCAGCACTAGGGGAAAAAAATAAAATGTCCAAGAACAGGAAAGTGAATAAACTTTTAAAGATTCTCCTGTCTGATGGGTTCCCAGCAAACCCTGCCCATGTCACTCTACTCTGGGTGGTTTCCCAGCACTACAGGATTATACTCATGGCACATGGCTTGACTGGTGGTCTCTTCCTGGCTTGTCCCAAGCGCTCTCTGCACAGAGGTGCCGAGTAGCTTGCGCATTCTTTATTTCAGCTCAGCTCCTCACTTTGCAGGAACTCTGACATTGTCCTTTATGACAATGGGTATTTGGCTTACGATAAATCCCAATTTTTTTTTTCCTTTCCTTTTTTTTAGTATTTAATGGTCAGTTGTCAGCATCCAGGAAAGCTGTGTTTAGACAGCATTGGTGTTTCCAATATGGCCAGCTGATGCAAGAGTGGTTTATTTTCCATTTTAATAGTTCTTTAAACAGGTCGTGCATTGGTATACAGCTCCTTTGTAGGAATAAAAATCTTTGTCATAGGCTATAAGGCAGCTAAAAATAGCTGTGGTGAGTATTTATGCTGAGGATAATCTCAAGAGAAGGTATTTTTAACTTTGCATATTGTTTAGAGTAGGAAATTCTTTTAATGCCCATATTTTCCATTCCCGGTGTCATTAGCTTTTCCCCACCCCCTCTTATGATGTGGGCCTTGCTCTTTCTTTCTCCCTCTCATTTCTTCTAAGGTTCAGGGTTAGAGCCAGTCTGCTCCAGAGGCAGACTTGAGTTTATTATTTTTTTTTAAAGAAAATGCTAACTTTGGCCTTTTACGACTGTATGGGAATTCAGTTCATTTCATGGGGCTATCAGAATGTAAACGAGATATCTCACTAAGCTGTCACCGCAAATTGGGTAATGAATGAGCACTTTATTTCTCTAGCACATGGAACTAATGCGCTTGTTAGAATAACAGTGGCCAATCTATTTTATACTCCCATGGAAAGTATTCCACTTTTTTTGGCAAGATTGTGTGAGCTGCTACTTGTACCAATACTCAAGCTAACGCTGAGGGAGAGAGAAAAGAAAAAAGCAGTATGAATTGTACTTATAACTTTAAAATATGGCTCCGAGAAAAGCCCAGTCCTACATGACTCAATAAATAATTGTGACCTACCTAATAGTCAAATGTTGTGTTGAAAGAAAGTGCTGTGTAGACTGTGAGCCAAATTCAAGGCAGATATAGGTTGACACAACTCATAGCTGACCTGTGAGCAGTTATGTAGCCAAGTTAGACTATTTTTTCCTTAAAAATAAAAAATATACATTATTTTTAATCTTAAAAGAGACTGGAGCCTCACAGTTAATGGAAGTTAGGTAGCTTTGCAAGTGAAGCCAAGGTGATCTGTATGTAGTTTCAGCTAATTACGCATTTCATGCTTGTAGTCAGATGAGATATGTCCTGTCCAGACAGGCAGATTTTTAAAGGTATTTCAATAAACAGAGGAAGAGAGAAGCACGTTGTGATATTCTCTGAAAACTCTGATAATGTCTTCAGGGGCTCTGGAGGAGCAGATCTGCATGTGCTCCTGACAACGTTTGCCCATGCTCCCTCCTACTGCCATCAGCTGCAGAGCATCCTTTGGCCTCTGGTGATTTTGAAGGTGAAAAATATGTGTTTCAAGGCTCTCCTCCTCTGTGGAAGTGATGTGGACGTGTAGGATATGTGGCCTATGAGCTGCCTGCCCTGTTTGACAAACAGCGCTGTTGAATTTGTGGAAATTGAGTTTGCCTTATTGACAGCTCATGTTACTGTCAGGTTTGGATACTGTGTTTGCATTTTTTACTTCAGTAGCTAGGTAGATGTGTGCACATGCCCTGCAGTTCTGGAACTCCGACACCCCTGACAAAAGGGATGGCAGCCACACAGCCGGCTTGCAGAGCTGGCAATGAGAGAGAAGAAACTTGGAGCATGGAAGAGCTTTTTAGTGCAGTCTGCACCTTGACTTGAAAGGCTTACCAAATGAGCAGTGTGACGTTCACAAAGATCAGGGTTTAATTTCCCACGTGTAAAGCTGTTTTCCAGAAGATAGGAGGTTATTAAACATCACTGCTAAATAGAAAATGTAACCTTCAAAACAGTTGTAAACATTAGGGAAACATGCTGACTACTTGGTGACTGGAGAGAGGTTGGGTGCTCAGGTAGGCCTCGCTGTAGAAACTGGCAAACATCAAGTAGCCAGGCCAAAGGACTGAGGTCTTCTTCCCAGAGGCAGCTGATGACCTAACACAGGCAGGTTTCTGTAGTCCTGGGAGGCCTTTGCTGAAAGCCATCAAAAATCCACATTTGGAAGAGCCTAGGGAGTAGAATTGATGAGGATGCAGTAAGCTCAGCTGCCCTGGGTGTGCAAAACCCATGGGGAGCAGCAACCAGTGGGATGCAGGACTAAGCTTCGTTTCTTGCTCCAGGGTCAGCACTGGCCATGATATTCCAGCAGCGAGGCCAGAAACTGTCAGAGATCAGCAAGGAGAAAGCTGGTGGATTGCAGCCACGTTGACTACTCTACTCTCAAGAAAAAGGCTCAGGGAGTGTCATGAAGTTTTTCTGCATGTGCCATAGTCTTGACAGAGAGGCAGCTTTGCTGAGTCAGCTCTCAGGGGTGCCAGGTGTAATGTGTCCACTAAAATCTGGCTGGAGACCACCAAGTTTCTCACATCCTCACTTTATGGGATTTAGTCAAATGATTTCTTTTGCAGTTACCTTGCCTTTCTTATCTGATGAAACTGTGGCTACATTAAATTTTAGGATTTCACTCCCTTCTCTGTTGTCTAGAATGTGACAAGATCAAATTTCCCCCATCTGTCATGAACGTTAGTAGCTTAATTTTTTTTTTACGTGAAGTTTTTTCAACAATAAAATCCCTCCCAGGCTGCAGTTACATAATATTCAAGGTCACAGTAATCATAACAGAATCCATCTCACTTAATAGTATTGCACTCATGGAAATGAAAATGCCCCAGCAGGATTTTTTTGCAGGATTTTGCTACTGCACACATAATTTGTAAGACTAGATCCATGAATGATGAGGCTATTTTTAGGCCCATTGTATTGAGCTGCTTGTATCTTCAACTTTTTTACTTGCGAGAAGGAAGCAAAAAACATGTTATTTTAAGGCGAGAGACAATATTGTAACTTCAAAATTTCTTTAATATTACTGTTTTGCATGTATTCTTAGGGACTTTTAAACCAAAGTAGCATATCTACAAGTGTATAGGGCATAAGGTCTTCTGTGCCTTCATTTCACGTGCTCCCTCTATTTCCTCCCCACTGTCTCAGCAGCCCAGTCCTACATCTATAGTTTTCAGCCTTTATACCAGGAGTTATGTCAGAAGAAAAGCTTTAATGTGACTTGACTGACAGGGGAGGAATGGTAACCTTGGGGAAAGCCATCAAACTGACTACCTCGCTAGCTGTAAAGCGTGTCATTTTCTTCATATTTTTCTAAATCTTATAGTCTTCCTCCTCTATCCAGAGAGCCTGCAAATGTGTCTTGTCTTTGAAGGCTGCGAGGTTGTGACTATTTACAGAGAATGTCAGGACAACAAATTTAGTGCAGTTTCAGTGAAAGACTGTTGCTAAAGGGTTGTCCTGTTCTGGTGAGACATGGTTCTCTGGACAAGAAGACACAACTCAGTCTTCAGTATTGAAAAATACATTTCAAACAAAGAGCCATATCCACTCATCTGCTGCATATGGGCTACCCTCCATGAACTGAATGCAGGACGTGATTGAATGGGGACACTGTCATCAATGAAGCTGCATAAAGATTAAATTTGGCTTGATCTTTCCCAGGGACATTCTTGTATTGCTCTTCACTAAAGGAGACTTGAGCAGACACATTGAAGATCACAAAATACAACCACTGCATCACCAAATCTTCTGTTTAGAGTTTTTAGGAGCAATTAGGGCAAGAAATGGTTGATTTAACACATGGGTAAGAATTTGTGATATTCTCCTGTGCCCAGTCTCCAGGGGGAACGAGAAGTATTTTAATAGACAGTGTTGTCTCTTTAGGATGATCTGTAATAGCTTGAGGAGTTATCTCTGCAGTCCTTTCCATTCCATGCACACCATATTGGCAGTGGTCCCTTCAGCACAGTCTAGAAGTCTGCTAGAAGTCTTCCACTGCTGCTCCTAATCCAAACCGAGCCTTCTACTCTTGTAAAAATACCAGCATTTTAATAGCAGTAGACATGTGCATCTTTGGATTGCAGTGTGTTGTGAAATGACAATATCATCACCACACTTTCCTTAGTTAACTTCAAAATTTCTGTGGCAGCTTCCAGCTGACCTATGTGGGCTATAGCACTTGAATGGCTGTCCACAGGATTTAAGCGGAGTTTTGAAGAGCTTTACTGTATTGGAGCCTGAGTAGGTTTGTAATGTCCCCTTGCATTTCTGCAGGAAATCTGCAGAAGATCAGAGTTAAATCTTAGCCTGTTCAACCTGTTTTGATCAAACTTGTCACAGTTCTAATTTCACTAATGCAAGTATAGGGGTCATATGATTTCTAGCACTGCATGGATATGACAGAAAGGGTGTGGAGAGTCTTCTCTATAGGACAGCAAGGTGATTGCATGCTGTGAGATGGATGGAAGCTGACAGAGTAGAAACAGTGACAAAGCAAAAGAAACTTTACTGACTGGTCTGTGTTAATAACAGCTGTGCCATCCGAGTGCACAGGTGAGAGATTGCAAACTTCTTAAAATTCTGTGTTAAATTCTGAAAATATTATCTTGATGACTGCATTTTTTGGTCTCAAATGTTCAGTGTAATTTGATAGTAAGTTCAAAATTATTTTTAAATGGTTTACATCAGTGAGAATGCTCGTCTTTATTCTCCCTTTGGAAATTTTGGATAGCTCATAACTTTAAAATTCAATGCAGAATCTTATAAACATGGTCAAAGGTAAAGGCACAGTGGAGTATCACAGTAACAGACTAAAGACTATACCAATAATGGTTAATTTTGAAGGAAGCACTAATTTCCTTTTCCTGTTTTTCAAGATATTTTATGTGTAGGAGAAATGCTTCTGCTGCATAAACATTTTTAAAATAATGGCTTTAAAGGGCACTACTGAGAGCCTGAATCCAAATGTTTTGCTAGGTACTTAAAGAATCTTTGCTTAATTCTTGCTTCCTTTTTTTTCTTTTTCCCTTTTTTTTTCCTTTTCTTTTTGTCTCATGCTATAATATGGCTGGAACGAAAATCAGTATGGGGCAGATGCTGCCAAAAAACAAGGATAAAATAATATCTGCCTGTCCATCATAAACTGTTCTGTTTGTCTGGCTAGTACTTTAGCCAAAAAAAGAACCAAAATGTCAAGGGGGAAAGCATAGTGGTCTCTTTTCTGCTTTGTAGATTGTCAACAGAGCTATGGTTGTTATGGATGATTGTCTCCTTTCTGGTGCAGATACAAGAAAGGGAATGAACACAACCATCAATTTGAGATGACAGGTTTGACTGCACTTCTCAGAATAATTCTTCTGGGTATATTTATCATCCAGCTCCAGGAGAAACAATGTGTATGGGGGTGTGAGGACGGGATGGGAAGGTACCCTAACGTTTTATCATTGTAAATTTCTCCAGCTAGCAAATAGTCCAAATAAATATTGTGTGCTGTGAAATGATTAGTTGTTGTTGTTCTACCTGCAATAGGTATGTTCTTCTTGAAGGAGGCTGTTGTCAGATACATAAGTGCAGACGTAGGAGTAGGGCATGACATTTTACTGGCAGCCTACCATTACTTTGTGGAAAGGTGGATTAGAAATGCCGTCACCCAACTTACAATTTTGGAGAGGAGGCATGCCATATAGCAGGGGACAAATGGTAATATGCTTTGATTACTCAGGCAACCTCTTTTTCCAACCTATATTTGTAAGTAAGCTGTTCACAAGTGAAGAAAGATAAAGCAGAGAGTTTTAAATACAACTGAATGTTTAGCCTAATTTTAAACAATGAGGCTGAATTTACTGAAAATAATTTTTTGCATTCATATGACATCTCTCAGTCTCTTATGAGAAGGCTGATGGAGCAGATCTTAACATATGGTACCAAAGATATATCTGATTATGCTCATTGTTTAGATCTTGGTTCTGTCTGTTTCAATCCTGCTTCAGCTGCAGGATTACCCCAGCTGAGGACCCTCAAGTAATGCTCAAGTCACCTATTCAGCGCAGGAAATTGCCTGTTAAGTCCTCTGCTTGACTTTGACCATATGCAGCCAAGATCTTTGTGTTTAGATGGATTGAAAAGATGGGACCAAATGATGCCTTTCGCATGCAGGATTCCTAGTTACCTTACTAGAAGATTAATTATATTGATAAAGAATTTGTTATCTTTCCCTTAAGAAGATCTGTCTACCACTGTTCGGAATGCATCATTTTCCGATCCCACTGTTGTCTACTGGAAAAATGCTGCTGATTTAGGGTAACTTCTGTGAAAGAGCTGCCCTACAGGACACTGCCATAGAAAGACAGTATATAGAGAAAAGGTCTGTTGCAATGTATTTCCATTATCATGATTCTTCCTAGTCCATCACGCTACTTACATCTGGATTCACCAGGACACAAAGGACTGTAATGCACAGGCTCAAGACAGAAGAATTAAGGATGCTCTGGGAATCTGACTTTGGCTTGATAAAGCTGTATTCTTACCATAACATGCTTTTCTGCGCTTTATATTTGTAAGCAGACATGTAGAATGGCATATTGCAGATTGACACAGGGTAATATGGATCCAGTGTACATGGGATAGTATTAGAACCATGAATCATGTACGTGTGTGCAAAGAGCTTGTTATGTCTCTAGCCAGCCACACTATAGAATTGTTTCTGATCTGCCTAAAAGTTTCACATGCAAACTGCACTTGAGCCTAGTCTATTTTTACCTCTGTTTAAAAACTGCCCATTTTTATTCAGTTTCAGCAAGCTCAAAATTGCTAGCCTATTCTTTCTTTGGTTGTTTTGTGGGCAGGGGCTGATTTTTTTTTAATAACTATCCATTTTTCTTTGCCTGTAGAAGGTTTTGGACAGTCCTTTTATAAGGCTCTCATTCCTACTAGAAGTCTTTCACTTCTAAGGGAAGTAAGTGCTTTTGGAGAATTTCACACAGGTAATTATCATATTATATACTAGAGATAATAGGAGAGAAAGCTGGAAGTAACTTGTTGGAAGTGGTGTAGGTAGTGCATGGTGTAGGTTGGAAGTAAACCGCAATACTCTCTCTAGGCCCTTCAGCTGCTGTTTACTTTTTATAATAATGTTTGCTTTTTATAATAATGTTTGCTCTTCCTTTCATTGTGAAATCTTGGCACATCATATGGGTGGGGACCACAATTATCACTACTTAATTTAGCAGGTTTAGGTTGTACATGGTAGATTTTAAGGTGATGGGGTAGAAAATGTAGTCTGTTGGTCCACTCTTCACTGGAACAGGGAGCTCCTGAGAACATAGCAATGGACCACTGTCTCTTTGATGGTGAGCATGTGGTTGGGATACTGCCTGATCTTTACTTAGAACATGAAAGATTGGGCAAGGATCTGTACACCCACTTCTTTAACTGTGCTTTTAAGGAAGGATCATGAAGCATCTGGCCCTCAGCTAGAAAGTCAGAACTCAGGAAATGCCTTTGCACATAGCTTTTGCCAACTGTGGTTTCTGGTATGTTGGTGGGTGTGTTCTGAACGTGGCCATCTTGATAAGAAAATGCCTAAAGCCAGTCCCTGTTCATCAAAGGTTCGTTTTCTTTATCTCTCATTTCAATTAAATGTAGAGTTTCTAAAAACAAAAATGAACCGTACTCCTCTGAGAATCACATTTAACCTCTTAAGCTTTGTCATGTGCATCATGAGTAGCCAGGTCACAGTCAAGGATCAAGCTTATCTTCCGAGATGAATCAGTTTCCCTTGACTTTCTCTGAAGAATTTTGTACCCCTGAAATTTTGAAATGTCACATCTTAACATAGATCTTTTTTTTTCAGAAAGATTTTAGAGAAAAAAAAAAAAACAAACACAACAAAACAACAAAATTTTATGTTTCAAAAATCGTTCCTATTTTGATTTTGTAAATTATGACAATGTAAATATGAATTTATTCTTCAGTCTGGAAACTATTATGGTTCATATTTTCCCTCCTAAGGAGGAATGGAGAAAGAAAATACCACATAATTTGATTGTGTTATTTGAGAGGTATATTGTCTAAGTTTTGTTTTTTTGAGAATTGCATTTTCAAAAAATATATTTGGGATTCAAATATAAAAATGTGTACAAAGCTGGGTGTGGGGAAGGCATTGTGTTTAAGAGGAACACATGTTTAAATAGTACTGATAAGAATAAAATACTGGTAAAGGGTCACATGAAGTTTTTGTTTGTTTGTTTAGTTTCTTGCATTCTCTCCCAAAATGTCTTCTGTTTACTGTTATTTGGATTCAAGTCTAGCTTGGGCCACTTGTTTTATTTATAGGATCCCTGGTGTTGCTGTTGTTCATTTAAATCCTAATAAGTGATGCCAAAGGAGTCTTTGCCCATGATGGTGTTTGCATGAAGTAGAACCTGCTGTTGGTCCCTTCCAACCTGATGGCTCCACCAGGGCAGGTTCAAGGCCCGTAGAGCCATGGCACAGGAAAAGAAGCCCACACAGTTGGAGAAGAAGCCCACACAGCTGCACATTTCCCATTTGTCTTGGGTACATAAATGCTGTGCTTTCCCTGTGAGGGCTTGACGTTCTGTTTTCCTGCCCCTTGGGCTGTGTGTGCCACTGTCAGATCCTCCTTGCACATACAGAAGGATGGCTGGGATGCATGGTGTGTGAGGAGGAAGGAAACAGGGTGTCCTCTGGGCAGCATCTCCTACTATGACCACCTCAGGAAGGCTGCCAGAGACAGGGCAGAGCCACACAGGGTGAAGAAGGAGCTTCTTTCCTGTTCTGAATCCTGTGCCAAGGCGGGAACCCATTAAGCACCCACCCAAGAGCTGTTCGGCTTTGATTACACAGTGTACTTTGCACAAGTATCAGTGTTCTTCGTGGTTTTAATGAGCATATCAGTAGTATGTATCTTGGCTCTCCTTCCTTTTCCTAAACACATTGGGAAAGCCCAAAGATCCTTGATTGGTTTCCGAGCACTTTGGAGGCTTTAGAAGCCCTTGCTGAGATAGCATCTAGCTTATTAGAGTCTGAAACATTCTTTTCAAGAGATTCAACATTAAAAAAGATCTAAGTTCTATTGTGGGACATTTTATCAATAGTTGGTTGTCTTACTTGTTGGCAGAGTGTGATGAATTCAGTTTAATGCTTCCATTTGACTTCTAGTCTCTAGCTTGGCATTTGAAGCTGATGGGATTTTCTGCTTTCTACTTGACCAAATCCTGAAGTTTTCCTTTGGTTTTAAGGTCAGAATTTGATAGCAGTTTCAGAGCAAATGAATTAATGTTGATGGAAAATCTGCAAACCTTTGTTGTGAAAAAAGATTGTTCTCAAGTATTAGAGGTGTTTGAAACTCTGCCAAGTTTCTGAAAATACTTCCGATTTCTCTCTTTTATGTTCTCCTGAAATGTTTAGTGGAAACATGATTTTAATAGTTCTCAAGAGCTTGAGAGAGTTAACATTTCTACTGGTCATTTCAGTGAGATTTGGTAATTATCTCTCTATAAAAACCTCTAAGAGTCAGTCACGCTTGTTTCAAGATTTTTTTGGAAAGGCACAAGATTGTCAATTCTGCTGTTTTTTTTCTCATTTTGATGAAGATGTTTTTTTTTGTTTGGAACATTGGCACCAGCTCAGATGAATTTAAAGCTGAAATTTTGCCCCTTTGTAAATGCAAAGATGGTACTCTAAGAACTGGTTTGTCTCCAGTTGTCTGCACTTAGGAGTGACAGAAAATGTTCACTTTCAGAACGGACATTGTTTAGACTGGAAGGATATATTCCTGCTATAATTACTCAATTCAGAAAGATTATAGTACTGCATGTACATTAATCCCTACAGAACATCTAAATCCTGTAAGAGCCCATGGAAGAGGAGCTCCTGGAATCCTTCCCATCCCATAAAGTTTATTCATAAAACGTGATGTTCTGAAGCCTCCTCTCAGTGCACAAAACATGACTGTGAAGCTATAGCTACAGCTCTAGAAATAAGGTTGCAGCTTTTTTCAGATCTGGAGGAAGGTTTGCCATTAGAAAATGATCATGAGTTTTCTTTGTGGTCAGTGACTGACATTCTTCTCTGCAAGCTGTACTCCTGAATTTGCTACTAAGAACTCTTTTGATAGCTACGTTATTGAAATCTTGAAGACAAGTTTGTTGGCTGTTTCTGGGAAAATGTTAAATTTCTGTTTTGTCACTTCTAGATCATTTTTCAATCTTAATATCAAGAACAGAATGGGAAAGGGAGAGTACTGGTGAGTGGCAGATTGCGTAGGATGTAAGAGTGTCCCATCCAGCAGGGACTGCCAAGGGCTTCCTTGAGTATAGTAATGGCAAAGGGGAAATGTTTTGTGTTGTCTAGTGAAGGAACAGTTGCGTTTGAGGCCCCTTCTCCACTTTCTTGTAGCAAAAAACTTCTCTGGCTAGTGTAAGTTTGTGGAAAGTGTCTTTTCATACACAATGAATGCTGTCCTACAAGCGTTAAACAAATGCAGGAGAACACATTTGCTTTCCCTTTTCTCAGATCTCTGAGACTTTTCTCATGCTGCTACCTAGCTGCCTGCAAAACTGCTTGGATTCTTAACTAGGCATGTGGCAAGCTCGTGTGTAACACCCACTGAATCACAGAATCACAGAATTGTAGAGGTTGGAAGGGACCTCCAGAGATCATCTAGTCCAACCCCCCTGCCAAAGTAGGCTCCCTAGACCAGGTTGCACAGGTAGGCATCCAGGCGGGGTCTTGAATATCACCAGAGAAGAAGATGCCACAACCTCTCTGGATGCTGTCACCCCATTGTGGCTCAGGTGTTTCCAAGGTTACCCTCATCATATGACCTCAATTTCAACAGATCTCTTGAGTGTTGAGTTGATGGTTAGATTTTGAAGGAGGGGATGTGACCCTCCTGCGTCAGGGAAACATGCTCACATTGCAGTCCTGCAGGTGGGGGACTTCGCCTGTTACCTACACAGTGCTGCTTCAGACCTTAACTGCTGGCACTGGACTGGAGGAGAAGCTTGCCTAAGTCCGTAAGCTATGGTAAAGAATTGAGACAACCTCTGTTTTCAGAGTACTGCCCAGATGTTTGTTTACAAGTGCATTTCTTCATGGATGCCTTCACTTAAAAATTTTTTACAAGTGAAAACCAAAACAGACAAAGAAAATTAAGGAAACAAGCCCTGTAGAGCATGAGGGGTTACAGCAGCCCCTCTTCTTCCTTCATGTGGGCCTGCCTATTGTGTGGCTCACCATTTTATGCTGTCAGGGGAAGCCGAGGCTACGTACACGTGCTGGAGGTTCCAGGACCGAGCAGATCAGAACTGTGTGGCTTTCCATGCTCTGCTACCTGACCGGCAAACTGCTCAGATGTTAAAGCATTTAGGTCTGTTATCCAGGACCTCCCATCCACAGTGCTGACTGGCAGTGACGCGCTGGGCAGTGCTGAGGAAAATACACTTGCTCTTTTATTATATTGGACTCATTTAAGTCCCCAGATCATAATGTCCTGACGTGCATGCTGTGATGCAAATACTGAACGTTATGATGATTTCATTTTAGCTGCTTGGTGTATTACCCTGCAACAAATTAGTTGTTTTTTTTTTTAATTATTATTTTCAAAGACTCTGGAGTGCATGTGGCAGAGCCCCAGCTGCCTGCCTGCAGGAGGCACGGAGGAATTTTGCTGCGCAGGGAGAGCTTTGCTCAGTGGGCCAGGTGCAGTGTGATTTGCCTTTTTTTTCTTTTCCCACTGCTTTCCTCTAAAACATTAGGCATGAGCCATAGCTGGAGGCAAGAATCCAGCCTTGATGGAGTGCCGTCCTGACCTGATATGACAGGCCTTGTGTTCAGCCTTGACCCTTTCTTGCTTTCAAGAGGGAAATCCCATTAGATAACAACTGTACCGATGAGACTGGAAGCTTTTGTTTAGATTTCCTAGGACCTGAAGACAGTAAAGAATGAAGTATTTTTTTTACTCACCTCCTCCAAAAAAAAGGAGAATTGTTGGAAAGAGAGATGCTGGATGTCTTTTGTTTCTTGAATAGTCCACAAAGTGTTATACTTCTAACATTGTTTCATTTCCTATTTGATTCCTTCCTAGAAGAAGATGGAAAGGCTTGCTGCACTGGGAGAGTATGTTTCATGAGTTGCTAGGTCATCTTGGAAAGTGAAAATGGATTGGGACAGGAGAGCTAATGAAGTTTATCAGACAGCAGGAACTGTGTGTGAGTCAGTCTAAAAGTTGGCCTCGAGGTTAGTGTGTTGGAGAAACCTCTTGTGAACCGCAGCAGTGAATGGATAACAGAGATGGTTCAGATCCACTCCTTGCCAGTTTGCTGAAGCGGGTTTGAATGAAATCTAATGTATAACTTAACTAGCCCCTAATTTCCAAAGCATTTTTGTGTGGATTTAGCAATCTGATTCCTGTCAAACCCAATGACTGTCATATTGACGCAAATACCAGGCAATATTTAGAAAATTTGGG
>JANHGO010002076.1:0-31469 GCA_024606505.1 Aquila spilogaster
CCCGCGCTGCTGCGGGCGGCGGGAGCCGCGCTGCGATTGGCCAGCGGAACCGCTCGGGGTTCTGCCCATCGGATGCGTGCGTGCGGCCTGTTCCGCGCTCTGGGAGAGGCGCAGGCGGAGGTGAATGGTGGTCGCACTGTGCATGTGGAATGCAGGCTGACATGGGCGACCATAATCTTTAGGAGAAAATAGATTACGAGATCCAGGGAAAAGGAGTTGGGATTATTTCCAAACCGAAAGCTCTGTTCTAGCCTGACTGCATGCCAATACGGCTTTCTATACGTACACAGAGACATATGCATTTAAAGCATGTTTGGAACACGTGGCACATTTCATCATTTTTTGGACAGATACATAATGCTGCTGCTTCAAACACAGGACTCTCAGGCAGCAATGCTCTAGAATAACAAAACTGCTGCTAGGATTGTGCAGCAGCGCAAAGACAAATGTAGTCCCACAGTCTCTAGCAGCCCTACCTATGCCATAAGCTAAGCCTCAGCTGTCTTCACCGTGTACCGTTCGTGTCCAGGAATTTTATTTCCACTTTGTCACGTGCAAAGAAGAACTGGCTCCTGTCTTTAGCAAATATTTTCCTTCCAGAGAGAGTTACATTGTTGAAATAAATGTGCCTTATGCAAAAAATAAATAAGTCCATAGATAGATTGTTCGGGTATCTTTTGGGACCGGAGTAAATCAGATCACAGTTCTGCTGACTAATGGAGTTTCACTGGGAGACTTATTAGGAGCAGCATTCTTTATAACTGAGGAGACAGTAGAATTAAAGGGCAAAAAAATCAGTTTCTCTGATCTCTTGAATAACACAGGTTGCAGGATTTAAATGGCAATTCTGAACAAAGTCCCTGAATCGTGATTGAACGAGGCCACATCTGGAAGGAAAGACTCATTGTTTGGAGGAGTTCTGCTAGTGTCCTTGTGCTACTCACAGCTCTCCTAGGCAGATATCTGAGCACTTAAGGGACAAGAGCCTCATGTTCCATCTGAATTTCTCAAGGCAAAGAGAGGATCAGAACAGAAAATGTGAAGTGATGAAAGAAAATACTGTATTAAAAAAAAAGGAAAGAAGTAAGCTGACAGAAAACAGACTGGACAATAATCAAGCTCACTATATTCTAATCAATCATCCTTAGTTTGTCTAAATTCCTCCTCCATTCAGGTTTTCTTAGCCCTTGGTTTCACCTTTTAATTGCTTTACTGTTCCCGTGTTTTGTCCCTTGGTGCTGACTATTGTGCATTCTTCATCCTTTTGATCCACATAGACAAAAAAAATGCATCTTTGGCCTTTGGGCTCTAAGAGGCCTGGGACTGGTAGGACTGAAAAGGAACATTAAATGAAAGCAGAAAAACTGGATACAGAGGTCAGTCGGGTGGAGCAGGAATCTTTGCTTAGTACCTTTCTGTTATTACTGTTCTATTTCTGTTACACTTTGATATTATAGAGATGGGTATTGGAAGTTTACACTTCTGAATATTACATCATTTCTCTATATGGAAAGAATATTTTGTTAACATTGTTTCTATTTTCTACACCTCATGAAGATATTAACCAGCTTTTACCCAGCTAGATACTGCAGTTTTCTACTCTGTTCTGAATTTGCTGATAACAGTGAATTTTTCTTTGGACGCTTGTGCCATCTTTTAGAAGTTCCTCCTAAAAATGTTTTCTCATGTCTGTGTAGGCACAACTACTGAACCCCTCAGGCAAACAATTTGAATAAAGTCTGCTTGTTCTTTTAAAAACAGCAAGCTCTGGAAGTGTTTCTATAGCACATTAATGATTTCTGACATAAGAAGTAAAAACCGAGCAGGAAGCAAAAGCAGTAAAATAAGCAGCTGCATAAAGCAATAACATTCACTTACAGAGGGAGTAAGCAATATTTTCCATCTGTGAAAACAATTCGTGCTGCTCCCATGCTCCCGGATTGTGTTATAACTCAGTCTCAATCTGAAATAGCTGCTAACAAACCTGGAAAAGGACAACTTTTATGAACAAAAAAATCACTTCCATTCACTGGTACATTTTCTTAAGAGAGTTTATTGTTGCACTTCAGATACCATGCCACTATCAGAATAATATCTATTTTTTATTTTAAAAAAATTTTGAGAAAAATGTTTCCAGCAATTTTCATTCAATGTGAATGACAAGAGTATTACATCTACAAACATTGAAATATCTATTTAATTTCTTCCTGAGGAAGTTCCACTTCTTTAAGCAATGAAAAAGGATATGCTGTACATGATAGTCTGCAAATCATTGAAATGAATTCTTTCTGCACAAGTAGAACTGGGAAGATATCACAGTATTTCAGGAGTGTTTGCTCAGATAATAACGTGAATTCATATCAGGCTCTTTGTCCATACCCCCTAATGGTACTTTCTACTCGTACTCACACTTTGATTTTTAATGGCACAGATATCGAGGAAATCAAATTTGAGAACCGTATTTATGAAAATAAATGTGAAGCTCACATCATCAAGCATTTGTTAAAGCAATTGCTTGTGCATTTATCTACCAGGGGAACAGAAACCATGGCTGTGTTACCATCCACAGTAAAACACCTGACTTTGACTAGCAAGTACACGGTTGTTTTGTGATGAAGTGGTGTTTTTTAGAAGTGTTAATACTGATAGTCTGCTTCTGAAAATCAAACATTGATTGTAGGGCATTTGTAAATAGAAGAGGTTAAAGTTCTCAAGTAATTCATGTTATATGACTTGCTTACTCAGATGTACTCATGTGCATCCTCTTATTTGGGGAATAACACATGTTGCCTGCATGTTTTGCTCAGACTCTTCATTCTTCACCAAGTTGACTGCACATTAAAAGTCATTCTGTTTTTAAAAGTTTCCTGTTAAATGTAAGAACATATTTAAATAAAATAGTTCCAGAGGAAAAAAAAAAAAAAAAGCGTTCATACTGTCTTTGTATAAACCAGTAATAGCCGAACATCACAAAATCAGAACTGCAAAGACCCCTAGTGGTTAGGCTTTACTTCTCTACTGCTATTGAGTCTGAGACTACTTAGCCAGCCTAGCTTACAAGCAGCTAATGCTCTGCATCTAGAGATGCTAGTACTTGACAGATGCATCTCAGTAGGATCTCTGAATTAAGCTTCAAGATAATTCCCTTTCAGATGCGCAGTTCCAGGGCCAAAAGGTCACGTTACTTTGTTCACAGGACTGACCCAAAGCTACCACAGGAATTCACTGAAGATTTGCTTTTATTCCAACTTTAGGAAGGACACTGGGACAGTAGAAGAGCTCCACCCTTCTGTTCCATTCCTCATCAGGACTTGAGCTACACTACAGCACTTCTTTGCAAAGGACAAGCTTTATGTTTAGCTGCCAAACTAATCCTGGTCCAGCCAGGGCCAAGGAGCTGCGTGTGGGGGCTTATCATCCCAGTGCTATGCGGTGACTGCTGTTGACTATTTGACCAGATTCCTTACAAACTTCACAGAAGAGGCCACAGATCTGAGACGTCACCTTGTCTGTTGCAAAATACCCAGAGGTTGACCAGTATGCACTCTCCCATCACTGCTCTGTCCTTGATGCTTAATTATGCTTATCTTGATGGGGCCTATATTTCACAGGGAAAGAGGACAGGAACAGAGTTCCTGAAAACAAAGATAAAGGTACAAATATGGCTGAAGCCAATTCTTCCAGTGTGTAGGAAGCACTCAATTTGTGAAAATCTCAGGCACTTTGTAGTGCTTTTTCCCATCTTCTTCTGACTTACAATTTTCTTCTACTTTAAATGTTTGAGTGATGTTACATCAGGTTATATTAAGGATAAAATCAATCATGTCAGGATGAAAACGGCAGGTATTTTCTCCAGTTATTCAATCTACATTGACAAATCCATATAGATGCTTGTAGGACACAAGCTGTCCATAGCATGCAGAGGATTTGCACTTTCAGATATTCAGAATTCAAAGCATTTCTTTTATCAAATGAGAGTATTTTAAAACAAGTCAGATTTTGGGTCAAATCTATATAACAGTAAATATCTAAAATGAAATGAAAATTTTTATTCTCTTATAAATAATAAAGATGTTCATCTTAAAAGTGTCTACTCTAGCAGGTCCTCATCATTAATCATGCATATTCCCTTAGCAAAAATGTGCTGTGTAAAGAATATTGTTATATACAGCAAATTTGTCTGGATTTTTTTTGTAACCCTATCAAAACCAGGTACTACACAGACAAAATCCATAAATAATAAAGATTACCAGCTAGAGGTACAGTAAGGATCTCAACATCTGTTTTCTATTTAGGGAATAACAGACTGGTTTCCATTTCATTACCTTGAAAGTTAAATTATATAATTACATAAAAGTTGTAAAACAGCACTGAGACATATAAAGTTCTTCCACCATTTGATGCATATTTTTAACTATTCATCCTACAAGAAATTATGCTAATAATACAGAATTACCGTGAAAAGCATTTCATTTAGTACTGCAATAATCTTCTGTATTCCCTACCTCTTTATGCCTTTAGAAACATTCAGTGCCAAAGTTTAGTGGAGAAACCTTAAGGCCATACTCAGCTGAAATTTTCAATGATCTTCTTTTTCAACTTTTAAGTACGGTTGATTAGACTTTATCTCACATTTAAACTGATGTATTATGAGGTGTGTCACTGAAATGTATCACAAATGTAAAGCTGGATATTTGTTTTTTCATTATTAGAGCCTAATTTTCTACTATAATTATAAACTGTGTTAATTTCTTTTTCCTAAAACTCATTTCTAAACTTTAATACCAAGCTTCTTTAAGATGCGTGAAGCTAGAATCATATTTTTCATCTAGAAATCAGATTTTTGCAGCTGACGTAAGTCAGAGGTCACCACAAGACGCTACAGTTTTGATCAGGTTGAGGGACCTTGGAAAACACACAGCATAGACTGAAGGCAAATAAATTAAGGAAAATCAGTAGTGCAAATTAAGGCAGTCTAAGAAAGGATCTGTTTCTGTTCTTTATCAATTTTTCATTCATTTCAGTGGAGTCATTTCTGATTCACAGCAAAGTAAGACCAGAGTGCAGTATCCAAATCTGGCTGCTCATAGAAGCCGGGAGTGAAAGACTGTTGGTTGTACTGTTTCAATCTGGTTCACAATTATTGAAGTATAATACTGCTCGTAAGGATTTTATTGCAACATTTGTGCTCTACGTATCCAATTACATTTCTGTTCAGATGCAGTACACATTCCGTATTTTGCAATTTCAGTCAGTGCAAAATCAGACAGTAATTATGAACAAAGACACTTACTGCACTGTAAGGGTTTGTTTTTACAGGCTATAGGTAATTTTTTTATCTTTTCTACACTGCTTTTGCCTGTGGATTCCAGATTTTGCTGCTGTGCACACCTAAGTAATGTATGATAACTGTACTTCTCACAATTATTAGAATATACTTCAGGTATTAGCAAGCTGATTTCAATGGCAGAAGTACACTTGGCATTTTATGCTACATTAAATTTCCTTATTTTATGCAAGACACGATAATCAAATACTAAGAAAAACAGCAGTCTAACAATGGGCTACAAAACCTACATGAGACACAATACTTTTAAACTGATATATAAAAACGTAAGTATTTACCGTGAAATTGGACAGGTCATGAATCTCTGAAGCTTATACCAGATGCAGTTAACTTCCACATATGTGCACAGTAGTCCACAACTCCACAGGCCCAGAAACGTTTATGAGAAAGATTTGGCCTACCAGAGCTCTAAGAAACACGTGTATTTTCACAATCCACATGCCAGCATATGGAAATAATTTCTGTCTTTTGCTCTTTTTTGCAGAGGTATATTTTACAAGACTTTCTGGTAGCTACTGGAGACTTTAGGCAGGATGACAGAAGTGTGGAAGAGATTTCAAAAATGCCTTTTTTCAATGCTATCTTACTTTCTGTAGTTCCTGTCTCAGCCACGATGGCAGAGGTTGTCCCAGTTTGTGTAGGAGTTTTGACAGTTCCACATTATGATCTCTGTAGTAGCTTGACAGAAAAGCCCTGCACTGATGGATATAAAAGCAGATATTTTTTATTTAATAAAATGCTGTACTGTAGTGGCTGTGAATTTCAAAGTTTTACCGGTGTCAAAACTTTACTTTCTCCTATGCAATTTATATTCTTTTATGCTATCACAAGTTTGCATACAAGTTTAAGCTCATCAATTAATAGCTGAACTTTAAAAGGCACTGTCAAGAGAAACAAAAGATATCCAAAATGAACATTAAGTCAAAGCAAAGGATCTGAATCTGCTCACAGATAGACATGTAAAGTAAGAATTATACTGAAGCTGGTACAACTACTTCAAATTTACTCAAGTGTGATTGAAACCAGAGCTTGTAAAATACCTTTCTATATAGGCATCCGGCAATTAGTAACCCCAGTTTCATAAATATTTAGAGTTGAAACATACTAAAGTAAACAAACACAGTCTTATCTTTGTTCAAAAGCCTTGGTATCCAATAATTTTATATCAGTATAATTCTACTGGGGAGATTTAGGTTACATGTTAGAAGAAATTCTTTACTCAGGGTCTGGTGAGGCACAGGAACAAGCTCCCAAGAGGTTGTGGATGTATTCAAGGCCAGGCTGGATGGGACCTTGGGCAGTCTGATCTGGTGGGGGGCAACCTGCCCACAGCAGGGGGTTGGGACTAGATGATCTTTAAGGTCAATTCCAACCTAAGCCATTCTGCAATTCTGTAATTCTATTGAGTTCTGTAAATTGCTTTTGACATAAGTACCATGAGAAAAAGAAATCTGGCTTACTTGCTGAATTAATACTGTTGCTCAGAATGCATTTATTTGAATTTTAGTCAGGCTAAGAGAAATGGGAGAACAGGAAAGAATAAACATAAAGTTGGTACTAGGAAAGGAGACTGAACTACCTTTAGATATTGCTTGCAGCATCTGATCTGATGGAAC
This sequence comes from Aquila spilogaster, assembly GCA_024606505.1. Classification (NCBI taxonomy): domain Eukaryota; kingdom Metazoa; phylum Chordata; class Aves; order Accipitriformes; family Accipitridae; genus Aquila; species Aquila spilogaster. The sequence goes on from JANHGO010002076.1 coordinate 6,964, forward strand.
TTTTTTCATTTGAGCATTTGTCTGGGGAAGATATTTATGAAATTCATGGAAACAGAACCTAACCACTCTCAGAACTGGACTTTATGAGAGTATGTCATGGTCCATCTGCTCTCAAAGACAATGGAACAGACACACATGCACATATCTGATCATGACTGAGAAAAAACACGCGCTCTGGAGCTTCTGCTGCTTAACTCACTTAGGCAAAGGGAATGGGTTTCCAAATTAATTTCAGAAATTTTCAGAGGTGCTATGTTTATTTTTCTAAGGAGTGCCAAGTTTCCAAATGGAATCGTAGAATCATACAATCACCAGGGTTGGAAAAGACCTACAAGATCATCCAGTCCAACTGTCCACCTAACACCAATAGTTCTCACTAAACCATATTCCTCAACACGATGTCTAAATGTTCCTCAGACACCTCCAGGGTTGGTGACTCCATCACCCCCCTGGGCAGCCCATTCCAGTAACTGACCACTCTTTCAGAGAAGGAGTATTTCCTAACATCCAGCCTGACTCTCCCCTGGTGCAACTTGAGGGTATTCACTCTAGTCCTATCACTAGTTACATGAGAGAAAATGTTTATAACTTAAATTCTTCACATTTGAAATAAAGAACTGAAAAAAGTGATGCAATCCGCAGCTTCCCTAAGGTTTTCATTTGTAGGAAAAGGTAGTCAAATAATAAAGGCTAATTAATTTTGCCTTCTCTCTCTTCCTATGATTTTGCCTGTGCAGTGTACCATTTATGATGGCTAAATCTCTGTATAATGCCAATGAGCATAAAGGTTTACCTCCGAATCCATAGGAGGGTATTTTCTACCTTTGCTCTTTCCAAGACATTTGGTCTTTCCTTCTTCCAGGAGCTGACACCAGAAACCTTTATGTGAATCAAACCTGAAAGAAATATTTAAACAAACGTTCAAAGCAGAAACTCAATAAAATAAGTTCACACATTCTTCTTATTTTTAGCTCTGGCAAATTTTCTCTTTGGGAAAAGGCACTGAGCAAGTGGGAAACAGAGAAGATTAAGGGAGTTAACAAGAGCTGGGTGCAGACACAAACTGTGAAGTAAATGAAGTGAAGAAAGGAGAGAAGCAGGTGTCAGTACTGGAGTGTAAAGGCTATGAGGTGCTGCAGTGATGATTCCTGACATCAGCTGAGTGGACAAACTGATATCAGTACATTTTAACCAAACAAGATGCTTTACTTCTGTGAACATTAACTATGTTCAAACACTGACATGAAGGAAAATGCATGCTATAGAATTAGATGCGGATGGGATTAATTCATAGTATCAAGGACAAGGGCTTCAGAATTAAAAAATAAAAATATTAAAAAATCACACAGACATAAACCAAAAATCAAACCACCACCACCAAAGAACAAATCAAAAAGCCAAACAAATAAAACGTCTTCAATAGACTCAGCTTCAGGAATTATTTGGCCTTTTATGTCTTTACCACCCACTTATCTCTATCTCATGAAAGATGAAAGTCTGTTTTGCTACCCGTGCCATAAAAGGAATAGAATAAAACTAGATGAAAGTATTAAACAGAAAAATGTATAGGAAAGAAAAACATTCTTTTCTGAGAGCTTCTTACAGGGACAGATAATAGACTCATATTGAGAAGAGTAAATCTAAGGCTATCAATCTCACTTTAAGGGCAACCAAATCTAAGTGACAGATTCCAAAGGATTTGTGTACATTTGTATATATGACACAGAGTGGATGTTATATTCCTGATCAATACTGTTGATACTTGCAGCTAATGTCCAAAGTAAACAGAAAATAATTCTTTTTCCTTTCTTTTTATGGAAGTCAGCATTCCATGTTCCATTTACCAATGGAAATAAAATTCCTAAAATTCCTTTTTATTCGCTGTATTCTTTGTGCATTTTTCAGATGTCTACTCCTGTAACAGTGAAGCTCCACATTCAGTGACTAAGTGTAGATTCACTAGAAATCTATTCCTCTATTGTGTTCTTCTCTAGACATGGAAGAATACATCCTACTAAATTCATATGAGAAGGAAAAGTATCAGAGGCTTTATCATGTAGTGAGCTTCCTCACGGACTAATTAGTATTTTAGGAACATATGAACAAGTGATAATGATGATAAAATTAACTCACGTTAGGGCTTCCGAGTAATTATAGTGAGGAGAGACTCCCAAAAATTTCTGTACTTCATCCATTACAGTAGATGGGTCAGTTCTTAGCTGCTGTCCATCAATAATTAGCAACTACAAAAAATAAAATAAATGGAAATTTAATTTAAAATTCATTATGTCAAGCTTCAAACTGGAACTTCCACCTCTGTCAAACTCCTTCATTATATGGAGAGTACCTTCCCAGATAATTAGTTCAGTTCTATTTGTCATGATCATTAATGATCTGGGAGTACAGTAAATGGCATGTTAAATAAATCTGAAATTCAGCCCGTTGTGACAACGGAAATAGAACTTAAGGATCTGGAAAGATAAGAAATATGGGGAGGAAACTGAACGAGATTTGTCCAGAGAAGAAAAAAGGTATTAGAGTTTAAAGAAATAAGCTGTTAATTCTCACAGACATAGGCATTTATGAATATATGGTACAGTCACACTGAAAAGCTTCTCACTGGAAATGACCAAAAGACAGAATACAGTAGGCAGATGTTAGGATAAATGCCTTACTTCTAAGACTGTGCGAGAATACATAATGTTATAAAAACAAACAAACAAACTTCTTTGAGAATAAGAATAAAGGGAAATGTTAGAATGACCTTATGGCAGGAATATCATAGATATGAAATCTGCAAAACATTTCTAAGAAGGCCAGGTACTGGTAAGTAATTTATTTTTCTTTTTGTTAAGCGCTTGATCATATATATGCTCACACTAGGCTACTTCAGATATGGCTATCCTTTTCCCTTGATGTGAATCTTCACAGACATAGACACTAAGTGAGGGTTTTATGCTTAAATGATCCATTGAAGGTGCAGCATGTTTGGGTGTTTGAGACTGCTGGAAGAGAAACAAGGTCCCAAATGGATTAGGTGAGCATTCATATTCTGTCATGGAAACAGTTCTGCTTTTTAAATCATGTTTTAGTAATGAAAAGGAGGGAGCAATAGATTTCCAGGTGGTTCAGTGGTCTCATTCTGTATGCAGTGCTGAAGCTTGCTTTTACGTTTCCATGTAAGGACAGAGGCTAAAATCCTATGATTTGCTTCTAGGATGGGATGAAACTTAGTAGGTTTGCAAGACTGTGGGGTTTCAGAGCATAATCAGAAGGGAGAAAATGTCTTTTCCTTTGAAAGATCAGTCTTTGTAATTACCCATATACAGCATGTGGATTTAGAGATGTGGACTAGTGGAAGTATCAAGCTGTTCAGAAGGCAGCAGCTCATCCCAGGAGTCTTTCAAATGAGATGCATTATGACTGCTTGAGCCCAGAATGATCCCACTGCTTTCCTACGATGTAAGCTCTGAAAACAAGCCTTAAGTGCTCTGTAGCTCAGCGGTCAAAAAATATCCCAAGTGGGGAATATTTCCATCCAAAAGAAAAGAGTGAGGTTTCTTCTTTAGTATTTAACAAACAAATTGAGATAAATACCTGCGACATTTCTGCTTCTACCACTCAAAAAAAGATGCGCAAGAGAAAGTTTTGCCAGTATAAAAAAAAATATCTTAGGGGAACTTTACACCTATGCTTGTTGCTACCTCTACCACTTACTATATGCCTGTTGACTTTGTAACGGCTATTAAGACTTCAAATCAGTCATACCTGTAGAGACTCAACAATTTATACTGCTTTAAAATTTACAAAGAGCTTTGGTACCCTGGGTAAGAGACCTTTTTGAGAACAAAGGCTCTCTCTTTTCAGATAAAGCTTTGTTTCTAAAATGATCTCATTTGAGGTCTACCTTATGTAACTGTTCTATGATTCAGCAGTTCATTGAACTTGCTAACAAGTTCAGATAAAGCCTACAATACACTTGCTTTTGCAATTCAAGTGAATCCCCTAATACTTTAACAGAGAAAACATAAGGCTATCAAGGCTGGTTCTTTGCTGTCGTTGTCAGACGTAAAATCTGGCAAAAATCCATCTGATGATGTGCACTGTTCAGTACTCATGGGTTATTCTGGAGATAAGCTAACAAAAAGATGATGAAGAAAATTTCATATGAGTATAATGATAATGATGGAAGTGTGTATCTCATGAATTCTACATTAGCGCTGGCTAAAAAGAGAGTACGTGAAGAACAACACATCTAGAGGCATCAGAGCTTCCTTGGCACACTCTGGGAAAACAGAAGGTGCAGACTCCAGCCAAATTGTCTCAGCTAAGCAAGTCCTGGATAAACAGAAGGTTCAGGCTGCAGCCAACCTCCCGTAGCTAAAGTTATCTTTACATGTGAGGTGGGGAGTAATGCCAGACACACAGTTAATGTCATAAAAATCTATTCAGAAATAAATCTATGAAGGAAATGCTAATCATGTGATATTGTCTGGTTCTGTACAGCAGATGATATTCAGGGTTAGGATGTGCATCTCTTGAGACTTGATCTACCAGATCAGGGCCAGAAGGAGACTAATCATTTCTTATATGCTGACAGAATTTTGCAGAGGAGATCCAACTTTCAGATTGTTTATTCTCCACCTGTACTGAAATCTATAGGTCCATGAACATACACACTTTGTGGCTATCAGACACACAGAAAAACTGGCCTCAACATAAAGGATACATCGAGGATTCAGGATCAGTGATAGCTACCAAACGTGTAGATTATTAGAAGCACCAGAACACCAAACTGTTCCACTGTATGCATCAGTCTCAGTAGAGGCCCTGATACATGGATGCACTGGTATGGTCAGCAGTGTATGACAAATTTCAAAATGTGCAAAAGACAACAAAATGTGCAAAAGAGACCCAATAGTTTCACAGTTACAGTAAAGTCATGTCAGGCAAATCATGAATCCATCTAAAAAACTGGTGATGCTTGAGATGGGAAACACGCTGATGTACACAAAGGCTTTATCTATATTGTTAACTACAACAAATCAAAGACAGTTTTCTGGTCTTAAGGCTAAATGGCACAAGCATGGCACAAATCCGTATTGCTAAAGACTCTCACCCACAAAACCAAATTGGTTGCATTGAGACTACCTGATGGTAATGGTTTTTGTTATCCTTTGAGCGGTGCTCTGAAACTGCTTGGCAAAATGCTTTTTGCTATGGATCCAAGCCTTACAGAAATGTCTTAAAAATCATGTACAGCAGTGGACCAGCGTGTGAACTCTTGTAAAGCTACAGTTTATTTACTACTATAATCATAGCCTAATGAGGGTGAAACAGTGGGAGATGACTGCATGAAAGAACCAAGGACTGTGTGAGAACACTGATGCATTTAAAAAATAAGGTGTTACAGTTGTGCTAGATCACATCCATTTCCATCTGTTGTTGCCTCTTTTAGACAGAAAATACAGTGCTTACACCCCAATGTCTTACAATGTCAAACCTCCTCTGAAGAGAGATTTTGCTCCCCTTCCTCCCATGTGGGAAGGGCAGTATCCCAGCCCACATTCCCTGGTGCTAGGTAATACTTGTTACCATTTAGAGAATACAGAAATACTGTTGAGCAGTGTCCCATTGTTTTTAACATTTTTTTTTTCTTTTAGAAACCTTGAAATGTCTGATACTAAAGAGTTCACAAAACACTGCATGCCTGGTTCTCCTTGCCTCAGCATTACAGACAAAGAATTGGAAATACGGCGATGAAAGCATAAGCAAATTAAAAACAAACAAAAAAACAGTTGAAGGCAGTGTAGGGTACAAGAGTATTCAAGGATTTGAACTTACAGATTATTCAGACTTGTTTTGTAGAAGAAGCTCTCAGCTGTATGGTGCAAAGAAAGGCATGACATGCACAGCAATGTCAAGCCAACTAATTAGAACATGGTTGTGAATAATCAATGGCTTAAAACATTCTAGCATGTACCCAGGATATCCCTGAGGATCAGCACTCACTAGCAATACTTCTACAAAGATAATCTTTCAGAATATAAGGTTATATATAAGGTTAGGATGTTGAGTTCCTGTCTTATTCACCTGATAAGGTGGGAAGTAAGTTAGCCATCTCTCAATATGTGTAGCATACCATCCAGGTGCTAGGCATCTCTTTTGGAGAGCTCTAAGTTCAGAAGGGGCTCGAGGTCCAGCTGTGATCACCTGATAGAAACTGAATTTTAGGGCTGCAGGATCTTCATGTGAGCGCTGATGCTGTAAAACAAGTTACAGCGCTAAGTTTTACAGACCAGAAAAGTTGTGAAAATAAGAAAACAACATTCAGTCTTACTGACCTTGCCATGAGTGATTATTCACATTAGAAATTCCTTTAAGACCTTATCTGTATTAATTTGCTGAAAATGATGTGATAAAATTGCTTATATCGATAAATATTTTTGGTATCAAAAGAAATCAGAAGATAGACTGATACTAACAGTAACAAAATACAATGCATGAATGTTTACTTTTCAATAAACTGTGTGGCAGCTTTTGTACAAAGAATTGGTATTTATCACTGGAAAATTCAGATCAGAATTGCTCTCATTGGGTTTCTAATTCAAAGCCTCCTGTTCAAAGCAGGGTCAGCTACGAGACTGGACTTATGGCTTTGACTACACCTCATCATAAAAATAACACAAAATATGTCACAAAAGTTCTAAGAACTCTGTTCTCTTTGGAATTTTCTTTTCTGTATTTTTATTTTTCCAAATTCCTGTTGAAATCTTTGGACCTGAAGAACAAAAATCTAGGTGAAAACTATTAAGTAGGATTAGGATTGGAGAAGTCAGCAAATCTCACTATCTGTGCTTTAAATATCTCATAGATAGATAGATAGATAGATAGCAAGGTAACTGGTAGTTAGATACAGCTTTTTATTGTATGCAGTTGTTACTCTGCTGAAATACTAGGTATGAACTACTGCACTGTGTAAGGGATTTCGTCAATTTTTTAAATGGAATTTATGATATATTATTACTGTAGCCATTACTAAAAAAACTAACTTGTAAAAAGAAACATCGCTACCTTAATGTGCCCTGATCTTTCAAAATGTGTTTATTGGAGATCCATGTTTTGTATTAAACTAACCTTCATTCATTCCTTTTGATACTATGCCATGTTCTTATGATCTCCACTAAACTACTTACTATTGCTTTGTATAAATATTCCAAATTACATATGGGGAACCTTATTTTTATGATCTGCAAAATACTCTTTCAGCATTAGCATGGCTTCTTCCAATATTAAAACAAAAAAAGAAATTTCAGTGCTTGAGTTCTATGAAACATTAAGAAAAAGTGTTGTAATAATGTTTTCCCAAGAAGCACTCAGTGCTGATAGTGATTTAAGTTGGAGGTCCTACTTTTCATTGCAGTTCAGCCACTTTTTCTTCACTCATTTTTATTTTAAATAGGTGCTTGAAAAACAACAAGATCCTGGACATTTACAAATATTATATTTTGAATACGCACCAAATAAATATGTGTATAAACTAATTTAACTATGTATTGATTACATACGTTAATCATGTAAGAAAGCATTCTTACATATTTACATTACAGGCAGGCTTTTGAGAATGTGATTTCTGGTACTTGAGCCTTTAAAAAAAATTTTCAGATGTTCATTGACAGATACCTCAGCTCATTGTTAATTATATATGAAGCACTGACTGACCATAAAAGCTTGTAGTACCCAAACTCTTTATATACATACAGACTAAAAGAACGTACAAAGAGGATTCAAGGTGGAAACCTGACGTTTATTTGACTTGTGCCTGTCCATGTTCCTTAATATACATACCTGATACCAGGAATATGCCCGATCGGATGGGTCAATGAGGATGGTGATGATCTTGGCCTTGGGGATGAGGGAAGCAGCTCGCTTAGGAGCTTCCTCAGAATGAAAATAGTTGGCACTTTTCTCAAAGAGGAAGTCAGTGGTGACATTGGAAGGAGTAGGGAAGAAATCCATGTACCTAGGAAAGGGACATCATTTTTAGAATTACTTGGAAGCCACAGAAAATTTGACAGATCCGTTAAGTGTACTTCATTCTACAATAAAATAATAGCCTACTGGCTATATAAAAGCAACAAGAAGTTTACATTGTATTTTGATCATATTTTACGTGCTACTAGCTTTCATCTTCTCACTACGTAAAACTGCATTTGCAGCTATTTTTTTCTAACTGGAAGAAAACATTACAACATTCATGTACCTTTTTAAAATTAGTGAATTCTCACTTTTCAGTAAGAACAAACTCCTGTATACGTCAAAAGTAAAAAAATGAGTATTCGAAATTTGATTCTTTGCAGACACCAATTACAGTGCTAGAGCATAACAAAAAAAGATACTCAGTATCAAAACTGCTTTTACTAAAAAACACAAAAGAGCTTGTTTTTATGGGTGAAAATCCACCAAAAATCCACCACAGCTTCAGCAAGTAAAACATTTCCGTAAGCAGTGACAGCATCTTTCTCTTATCATTCTATGAATCACATTTTTTTGTGGAAACATGGGTTGTATTCCTTTTAGTTTTCTTTGTGAGCAAAGGATTTGCCAATAATTCCAGTATGTCACGTTCTGATTTTTTTATTTTTGGGGAAAAGAAGAAATGGAAAATGTTCACCTTTTAATTTTTTTCAGTTAAACTTTGATAAAATAAATGCCATTTAAAACAACCTCTTCTGATGATTATGCTTAAGGACTGAAGTTTCCAGTGCTCAGATCTTGTTCTACTCGTAGGACGGAACTACTTTTAATACAAATGATACACTCTTGGCTTTGAAATTGTGATCACCACAGGCACAGCCAGAAAACTTGATAGGATGGAGCTGACTGATGCACAAGCAATTTTCCTTAGGACACAGACACGACATGCATTTTGTTAGAGCACACATATCGTTAACACACAGGCACTGATTACAAGGTACTTAGATAAAAGGAAGGATACTGCAGTGGTTTAAAGAAACCAAAATCCATGACGCTTGATTCTGAAAAGCTATTTCTTATGGGTGAATTTTATTGAACTCTTCACTGGCAAAACTGAGAAGGCTTTAGATAAACTTGTGGAAGAAATCTGTAACAGTGTTTAGAGAAAGAAATGCATGACTAGCCTATTTGGACTTCTATGTATAAAGAACAGAATGGCCAGTTTTCCTCTTACTGTTCTATCATCTCTAATGGGACACTGCAATATACACATATACACCTGTACCTCTTTTAAGTATTGAAGTTGTCAAGGTCCTGACATCTGAAAGAATGTTGCAGCTAACCTGTGTCTAGCTAAGCTTGGACAAAGACTAAATCAGTCAGCTCTGGCAATAAAGCTATACCGCCATCACCATAAAATAAATTGAACCAATTGCTACTTGCAAATATTCTTGCCATGAAGGAATCCTAACTAATTAATGGACTAATGAGGAGAGACCTTGTATTTAATTAACATTTGGTAAGCTCATTATGTGTCAGCATTAAAATACTCTATCAGACTGAAGATCTGAGAAATCTGTAAGGCAGACAGAATGCAAACCGAAGAGTTAAACAACTACACCCTAGGGTAGCTCTGAGAATTGAAGATTGACCTGAAAACCTGGCAAGGGTGAGTAGGGCATGTAGCACAGATATACAACAGCCAAATGAATGCTTTACAGTGAGGTCTGAAATTATATACTCAGTCTATTAAGTTGACCACTGGGAGTGTTATGCACCATTTCTGTGATAAGATGAAGGTAATTTGGCACATGTCTAGCAGACACATTGTATCTGCATGTTAGGGAAGTGGTTAAAGCAGGAGGAAGAACAGAAACAGCTAAGTGGCCTTCCTGCCACATGAAAATGATGATTTTCTGGAAGAATGGTCTCTCTGAACTTAGCCTGTTCTGTCAGCGCTATCCACTATGCCCTGTTTGCTTGTCATCTTTCCTGACTTCAAAAAGCTTAATAACAAGGATTCAGCTCTCTGATTTCCAGTCATTCAGCCAGCATCTCTCAGTTGGTAATAACTGGATGACTTGCTACATTTTGTGGAAGAAACTTCTGCATCAATTATAACTCTGCAAAACTAAGTGATTTAAAAAGAAATTGGATCTAACATATCTGCACTACGACCATACAACAGTGCTCCCTCTGTTAATTTTATGGATGAATACAAAGTCAAACGCAATAAAACTATCTTCCCTTAGACTGGAGAAAAAAAGAAACAAGACAAAATGTCAATAATATTTTACTGGTGCTTCCCTGCCATTATAGGATGTTACTGCTTTTCATCTGGTAGCGTTTTGTACTGTAGAACAAGAAATCAAGAGTGACCTTTTGGGTGTAGATTCCTCTGGTGACTTCCTGGTAGCCAAAGTGAACATGGCAGCAGTGAAACATGCCCTTTTTTAGCACCACCTACCTACCCTGCTGAGCCATTAACATTCTCCCAATTACTAGATCCTTGAAAAACATGTTGAGAGTCTTTCCTTTTCCCACTATTACCTGATTGCTATTTCTAAATTGCACTTTAAGAAAAAAAATGCCTCTCTCTAACATAAACATCTATTTTGCCTCCATATATTCAACTAAAAAACATCCCTGTCTCAACTTCAGAGGTAAGTGTAAAAAGACATAAGGTCCATGTCATAAAAGTAATTACAATTCAGCTATAAAAACTCACAGAATTAAGAGATACATATTTTGTTACTCTTTTTGCATAGATTAATATCTGGATGGTAACAAGAAAGCTCATTAAAGTTACTGCATTTATGATATGCATCATGATTATTATTCATTTACACTTACTTAGCATTCTAGAAAGACACTGAAGGTTATTTTTTTCTATCTCACTCTTTATATAGACAGTTAACATTACCAACAGCAATGTCATTTTTGTATTGTTCACAATATATAAACTTTTATATTTATACTAATAACCCATCTTACCAATCAATCCCCCTGTGGTAGTTATTTCTATTAAAGAACTGTACCTCCTCAAAGGTTTTTGGGCTGGGGGAGTTACTAATGATGGAAGGATGCATGATCAGGAACAAATACAAGGCGGTGGTACCTACAAACAGGATAAAAGTCTAAGATTAAAATATATATACACACATTTTATGGGTTATACCCTCAAATGCACTAAACTAGCTCTATTCCTCTTCACTTTAGTGAAGGAATGCTGATTTATGCCACTTATGAATCTATGTCTTCAATGCTTTTAAATCAAAGGCATTAAAGGAACTTTGAATAGCTAATACAGAGTAGAGTGCCAGTGCTCAAATCCGTTATTCACGCTGCCAAAAATTGCTTTTTAAAATTGATTATTGTTACAAAAATAATTCAAAACTCTTGTACTCAGTAACTGCTGGTGACTGGTGAAGATGAGAAGAAGCAGATACGCAATTTTCTAATTACAAAGAAGAAAATTAACCATGAAGTTAATTTATAAACTACCACAACCTTGCAATTCATACTGCCCATTAGGAACTCCTTAACTTAAAGCAAATGCCATGAAACAGCAAGTTTCTCTAAGAATGGCAAAAGCAGCACAGACAAAAACTTGCAGTTAAGAATCTTCACCACTTGAAAAATGGATGTCTTTCCCTCCCTCAGCTTTGACAAGATCTTGTCAAATTTGTTGATTTATCATTGTGACTCATTTGATGTAAAGCTTACAGAAATCTGACAGACACTAGAACACCGCACACATTTTAAAAGTGTATATGATCTTTCACTGTAACTTAAACTATTAAAATACATTTGGATGTTTGAAAATAAAAAATGCTATTAGATGATCACAGTCTCTACAGAGCACTCTGAGTTAAAACCTGATTAATTAGCATGACTACTTGCATTTACACATATTCTACCTTGTTGAAATAGAAAAGACTCTTACCAGTTTTCTGAGGTCCTACAACCAAGAATTTTGGTAACCGATCACAGGTTTTTTCTTTAGACCAGATATCTCTGTGCCGTTTGTCATCACAGGGATTCTGAAGTAGAGAAGAACAACAAAGAATTTTACTGGTAATCATACCTGATAAGGTTCTTAAATTCTGTTTATGTAGATTACCAATCAGAAAATATTCTTACCAGGAAGTATTAATTTCCCTTATGAGTGAAAAGAAATGTTTCATTTAAAAGAATTATTTCAATAATTCAGAAAGATATTTGCAGTGTGACAAGTCAAGAAACTTCTTTTTCTTTCTTTTTTCTTTTTTTTTCCCTGTGGAAACAGATACTTCCAGACAAGTATGTAGCAGAAATGTATCTTTCATTTTCTAACTCACTGAGATATATACAGTTGACCCAACTTCCCAACAGATCCTGGGACAAGGTGACTTCTCCAGAGAAATATCAGTAAATTCAGTAGAATTATTCCCAAGACAAATTCGATCCAACATACTCAAGATATGGGAATAGTTCAAAATTGATCAATCAGTTACATACAAATTAAGAAGAGTAAAAATGCTAATGAATTCTCTAACTACTTTCCTTTTTACATTATTGTAACAGGCATCATTCTATATAAGCTGCAGTTCTTAAACTAAAATAAAAAAATAATTATAGTTTAAGGATTTCCATTCACATATACATCTTCTGATCCCCTAGTTCAAAACAGTACAGAATACTGAGTCTGAAGTGGGTTCTGATACAGATATTTATCATTTACTATTTTACTTCTGAATCAGTTTATATCTATTTTATGAATACTTCTTGCAAGTAATTTTTGACACTGGTCTGCTGAGACAAAGAGGATTACCAATCTTATAGGCTAAAAAAAAAAAATTGCTATTCCAGTTTATGCAAATTATAGACAAAAGACACCACTTTCAGTGTATGTTAGTCATTGTTGCTGACAAATTTCTATGCTACGTTATTGTAATTATTCACGTCCTTTGGCTACAGGCTAATTTCCATTTTCTAAATACATGTTCTCTTAACATTATGCAAAGTTCTTGGCATTTTTTCCACTAGTTCAATGCTTTATTCAGTAACAGCATGAATTTCAAGCTTCCCATTTAAGACCAAATTTGCAGTCTCACATTCAGATTCTTACTAAGTTGGCAATTCAATATCCAATGCTAGAAAACATTTAAACAAACAAACTTAAATACATTTTAAGGTTTGCTTTAGTACAGCTTGCTCTCAAAATATTTTGAGTCACCTCAAAAAGAGTCACCACATCATCCACACAGTGATATAGATTTCTGTGGTGCTCAGACATCCCACAAAATGACTGAACTGTCACTGAGTAGGTGGAAGCAGAACAGCATTCCCAGTTCCCACAGTAATTTTTCTTTAGAGACTGTGCTCTTATCACTGGGTCACTGGCTGAAGAAGCCATGTCAACTGCAATGTTAGTGCAGGCTTCAGCTTTAGCACATTTCACCTTCCTGATACATTCAATCTGATCACTCATGAGAGGTGGCCTAATGAAGCAGCACAATTGACAACATCAGTGTATTAAGTGCTGGTCAAGCTCTTGCTTGGGCACTTCTCAGATTTCTGTGAATAACTTTCTACTGTATTTATGCCTAGTGAGTCAGTTTTTGTATTAAGGTAGCCATGGTCTTAGTGCTCTTTGTTCCTTTTGGATACTCTCTTCTCTTAACACATTTGGAATAAAGTTCATTCCTTAATGGCCAATGGATAAAATATACACAGACATCTCTCTTTCACATGCTTCATTCCTGCTAGTTACAAAAGAAGAGGACATGAGAAATAACATCAGCTACCTTTCCTGCATTTCCCGCAATTCTACAAACAAGTAAAGTCACAAATAAAATGAATTAAAAATAATCATTACTATGTGTATTAGAACATACTACTTTTGCAACCTTTCTATGGAGATCAAAGCAACAGGGAAAATTGCTTGGATTGAAACCCACTAGGAAATTTCAAAATATGACTGCTTTTCTTCACAAGAAACTGAAGCAAAGAATTTCAGAAAAAAAAAGAAAAAAAACATCAAGACCACTTTTATTTTTCTCTTGATCCTTTAGTCAGCGAGTCTCCCTACCTGCCAGAGTGGGTCCTTTTGCTCAGGGAATAGCTCGAAGTACTTGCGAGCCAGCTGAACTGGAGGAAGAGTTTGCAGTTTCAGATTTGTCCAGGTATGAACAAAGTTGGCCAGATTCACAAAGGTATACAGCCCCAGGCGGTCGTTTCCATAATTAGACAAGTGTGTCATGAAGATGCTGATCTTTAGAAAAACACCAAGAAAGTTTACATTGAGTCATTGTGTCACTAGATGGCAGTGTAACCACAGATAATATAAATCTACTTTGCGTTTTGTTCTTATTTAGAACTGCAAGTCTTTGATCACATCCATACAGATCTTACTATCTTTGCTCTTCATTCTCAAGTCAGCTCAATGGAATCGGTGAAGAAAACCGTGGAAGAGGTACCACGAGCTGTGTGTGAACTAGGAAATGCCATCCAACCCTGGGGTTGTATAACATTTACATAATCTTCAAGTAAATTCACTTAATGGAGAATACAGTAGAAGTATTACCTGCAGGTTTACTTCATGTGAAATACATATACATTAATATGAGAAAAGTAAATTCTGTTTTAGTGCAAGAGTTACAGCAATTTAAACCTTGCTGCTCCAACTGTAGGTCTTACAGGATATGTAACGCATCACTTCTACAAAGCTATTCCTCAAGCACTGGGCAGATAGTCGAATCATATCCATAAACAGAAAAAGAGGTCTGAAGCATGACTGAGTACCTCCGAAGTGCCTTAAATGTTCCCCCATCCCACCAAAAAACCACCAAGCAACCTTCCCTACCCTGTCAATTGTAAGGCTGCTTGTATTTTGCTCTTCTAACACCACACTGTGAAATTGTGACTCAGATAAATCCTCCAATGCTACAACATCAGCTCCAAATGCACACTAGCACTCGACACGGAACCAACATCTGCCATCAGGGTTTCTTTCCAGAAGGAGAGAAACATAAATTGAATGCACATAAACTGTGCTGCTGAGCAGAGCAGCAATACAGACTGTCAGATGGTCTCCCAGAGCCTGAGGAAGGACTGAGGACTGAAACCTCTGCTTTGAAAAATGATCTGCTCTCAAAATCATTTTTTACTGATGAAACATGCTGTTCTTACACTGAAATCTGTGATCTTTTGCTTCCCTAGCAGGTTTCTTTCTCCCTCCCCAACTTTTTTTTTTTGATAGGAAAGCTCTCCGATGACATATTCTCCAAACTCAGTTCCACTAAAAAATTAGAAACTTGACTCTTTTTATAAGTAAAACTGCCAATGTCTTTAATGGGTAATTTCCATTTCAAGTGAAACTTGAAGTAACCACGTGAAAATGAAAAAAGCTTATCACAACCTGAATTCTGAAGTCATTTCAAAAACTGAAATAAATATTTTGTAGAGGAATTGCAGCCTTCAATTTAAAAAGGAAAAAGAAGGAAATGAAAAACTGGAATCAACTGCTTTGGAGGATTTTAAAAACTCGCTTCCTATGATAGAAAACTTCCAAAGCTTTACAACTTCTTTTCTTGAACACCTCACTGCAATGGAATGTATTACTTGCAGCGAATTATACTGTGCAAAATACGTTCAATCAACAGTCATTTGGTGACACCTCTTTGGCTAACAAAGTAAACAGAGGGTTTCATTTATTTTGTCTGACTTAAGTAAAATTAGGAGATATATATCAGTAAATCATTAGGACACAAACTTTCATTTCAGCCAGCAGCAAGTGTGGTTTTTGGTGGTGGTGGTTTTTTTTTTTCTCCCCTAAATACTCCCTTTTGGCAACAAATAATAAACATTTTGCCAAACCTACAACCTTTTTAAGATTCCTTTTTTATTTCAGTTCTTAAAGCAGGAACAGACCAGCCACTGGACTGTCATTCTCAACAAGGATACAATCAGAGTGGTTCTGTAAGAAAGGTTAACTTGCTTTCTTGACAACCTCTTTCTTTTCCACACGAGTTGACCTCTGACATTTATCAAGTCAGTTCACCTCCTGGCAACTCCTTACATGCCAAAAACTTCAGCACTGCATTGAAAGAAAAAGCAAAAGAACTTGAAAAGATTCCTAGTTCGGGGAAAATATGTATTATTTTTTCCCTGAAGGGAATTAATCATAATTTGAAGTATATTAGAAAGAAGGCTAAAAAATTGTTTGGATGCATCATAATAAATCATTTCCATCGTACGAAATCATTTCAAGGAAGTGCAGAAATATCAGAGATCTTAGTTCCCACTATGCAGCTGTTTTTTACATCAAACAATTTATGGATAATTATTTCTAACAAAAAGATGGAAGATCAAATGCTGTTTTAAGGCACTCATAACTACATTTTGCAAAGCAGTCCATATTCAGCGTTACCAAATGCATGACCTAATTTTTTACATGGTAGGAAAGGTCTCCTTCACTTCTATGTAGCATCAAAAACACTACAGATCAGCTGACTACCTTCCAAGAAAATGGGAACAGATTTTCTCTCCTCCTGTTGATACTGTGAAAGAAAACTCCCAGCACATCACGACAACTGTGCAGAATCAGCAAACAACAATCCTGTGCTTCATAAAACAACAAAAGACTGCTGACTGTAGTGGGCATATGCGGCGAGATCTTGGTAGCAGGGGACTGCAGGGGAGACCTCTGTGGGCAGAGTCCAGCAGCTACCCCAGAGCTAGCTCTGGCTACGTTTCTCTGAGAATGGAACACTTCACATACCATGGACTCCTATGGGAGGTGGCTTACAGTCCATGATGCCAACTTACCAGGCACTGCTGCTGCTCTCGGGGCACTCCCGATGGCCTGACAACAACAGCTACATGGCCACGGCATCAGAGAGATGGACGAGCTTATCCATGTTTCCCTGGCTACAGGAGGAAATGATAGCCAAGTGCCATTTCAGTGGTTTGCACCTTGGAGTGGGTCCCATTGCAGAGGATGCTGAGTTGCTAGCTGTTTCCTTGCTTTCCCACCAATTTGAGCAGAACTTAATTTATCACTTTGTAGGGCAACACAGATGATCGAAACTCATGTAACTGTCTTTCCATTTACAGGTGTGCAGTTTCACACCTTGTCAAAACACAGTAACTATTTTTTGCCTTCTGTATTGAGTTATGATGCTTCGTGTCATTCTATCATATATTATATTCCAACTTTTATTCAAACAAGTTACAAAAAATGAGGATGATCACTCTTCCATGCCAGCTAATAATTACTATACTACATTATTAAAGATTTATTCTCTTAAAACTACAGATTGGGAGATATAAAAGGAATCCTTTGAAGGCATCTCAGAAGACTAGTCTAGTAAAAACCACTATTTGTTCAATAATTGTGCACCCCTGGGCAATGCGATATAATATAAATAGAGCTCCATATATTTCTTTATTCCTTCTTCAAAAGAGAAGCAGCTGTGAATGGATTTATATTTACTCTAACAAGCATTTTAGCCTATCTTTCAGTTAGAAAGACCCCATTTGATTTCATTATTTTTAGTTCTCTTTTAAAGCTATTTCTTCCCGGGCATCTCAGCATTTTCTTTATCTGAGCACAAGAAGGATCATCCTTTTTAGCTGTTCCTCATAAACAAACTATCATCTTGGTTGCACTTCAATGCACTCTCCGCGGGATTTAATATCTTTCATGAGGGGACTGAAATGGAATGCAGACAATATTTAAAATGATGGTTTGGGACTAAACCGGCCCTCTGGGCAGCAGCTCCTTTTTTGTTCCCACCCGTCTTCCCATCTTCAGATCAGAGCAGCAGAGGCGCTCTCCTGCATTCTGCATTCTCACAGAGCCTTGCAGGCAGCTGTATCCTCAGCTCCTTTCAGGTGCTTCTCAGCACTTCTGTATTCCTTCTTCCTCAGAATGAAGGGGCAGACCACTATTTCTGTTTTGCTCTCCTCCTCATTATTATCCCTGATGATATTTGGGATTCTGACTAGTACCGGAGAGATGCAGGGAAACAAGGACACACATTCAGGAGGAACAGCCTTTATCTTTCTGAATGCTCATTTTGTGCTGCATATTTCCTTACTACATTTCCCAATTAGAGGCAATAGCTTCTAGGTCAACAAATTGCAGTGAAGACTGGGACTGAGTTGCTGCTATTAAATCAACATATATCAAGAACAGAGAAAACAAGAAATGCTTGACAAACAATTTACATCAAACAAACAAACAAAAAAATGCAGAGTTACCCAGCTTCTAGCAATGGATGTTAGAATCATAGAATCTTTTGAGTTGGAAGGGACCCTTAAAGGCCTTTTAATGAAGTTAAAATGAAGTAAAAATAATGACTGACAATTAATTGGGTGATAATATAAAATAAATATAATAAATATGGGTGATAAAATAAACTCTGCTAGGCACAAGAAACAGACAGATTACCAATTTGGTATACTGCTGCTACTTTAGCTACTGAACAAATATTTACAGGCCACAAGAGTATGTCTAACTCTCAGAACACCTATAATCCAATTAATTTGGCATTGTGTACACTCTGCTTGCAGTTCTGATACCGTCTCCATATTATTCAGAAGAACTTTGTTTCAGGTATTCAGAGACTCAGGAATACCAGGCTTTGCTCTATTAGACTCACAAAGTGATAGAATAATAAATTAGATCACAGTCTATGCTTGAACATATATTATTAATTGGTTGAAATATATTCCCTTAAGATCTGTATGCTACCAGAGAAGCTGTGTTCAATTCCACAACACAAAGATTCAAGCTTGCAAATCACTTTTCTGCTCCTAGGCTGTACTACTGTAGTTTTATAGCTGCCGTGGATCTACCCACTTGCAAAGACAGCAAGTCAGCCAGTTGAATTTGATTTACATAGCAGTACCTGCACTATAAATGTGATGGAGCCAGGGAAGATTTAGAAGATCAAACAAAATTACATATTTGGGGTAGTACTGAGTTATTGGTCTGTCAGTCAGGAAACTTGAATTTATTTTCAGCTTTTGCACAAGGTTGGGTGTTGTTTTTTTTGGCATTCTCCAAAAACTGTGACTATGCTTGTGATGCAATTTCCTAGCTGGTAACAGAGTCTTATTTACAAGCCTGCCCAGGAGGCTTGCTTCACTAACAGCTGTAAAACACTTCTACATGGCTTTCCATTTGAAAAATTTGAAGAAGGGCAAAATTTTCTTCTTGCCCACTGTTGGAACTACCTCTAGATAGCTTGCCTGTTTCTCAGACTTTCCTGGTGCCCATTCATTTGCTTTTATATTTTGTCTATATCACCCCCAAAGTACCACTCAGGTTGCTATGGCTGGATTATGAAGGACAGAAGGGCACAGAATACTTGTATTTTGCAGTCAACCAAAATGCCAAGCATAACTGACTTCTCTCACATCCCCAGTCGATGGCAACTCCCCAGACTCTTGATGGAGCTCTCAAGAGATACTGACACAGGAATGAGAGAACAGAAAAGAGATGAAAGTGCTGAGTGAAAGCAGCCTCCTTTGCAGTCTATACAGCCTCTCGTAGTCAGTATGATTAAATATGAAGGTGCGGAAAGCTGGACATACAGAAATGGAAGACGTGAGTCTGACTGCCTTTGCTTTTGTATTTCTCTCTGTAGTTCCAAAGGCTGGCTGTTTGTCTTTCTTAGGGTCACATTAAGATCCAGTAGGTTCTGCTGATGCTCATACAAACACTCTCATTTTCAGCTCTAAAGGAGATAATTTCTCCCTTGTTACAAGCCACTTAGCTTAATAACTGTTCTACTCACTGTAACTTGGGAGAGGTAGAAATTAGAGGAAAATAATACTTAGAACTGAATGCATATGAAGATTACAATTATTTTAAGATCAATCAGGCACAGAACCTAAACCATGAACAGTCGTTCCTCTCAATCAGTACTGCTGTAACTGTATGGAGATCACACAGCTGGCTACACATTAGTTTCATTGTTGGGCCGTCAAACATTTGAAGACTTTCACCAAATTTCTCTCCACGGGGCATTTTCCTTTTTCTTCAGATCTGCAGACACCCACTGCTTTGTAAGGAAGTGCACATAAGTGCTGTGCAATTACTAAATTTTGTGTTGTTTGTTTTTCTTGGAGGCAGAAAAGATATAGGAGATTTTTATGAAGTGTGATTTGCCTTAAACATCCATCTGGTAGGATTGCAAAGCTCCTGATTTTTATCTTCCACATTCAAATGAAAAATATCCTGACATATCTGGGACTAGGTCATGAATATCTTCTACAAATTTAAACCGGTACAGCTTAACTCTTGTTGACTTTAATGGAAAAGGAAAGACGTATTATATTGCTTTGGACCACGTTCCTCAAGAAAGTTAGTCCTATATTATGAAAAAATGGGTTTACCAGATTATTTGGATTCTAGAATCAAAATACATCTTCCATATGAGGATTTGAAAAGTAAAGCTAATAGATTAACAAATTGACTCTAGCAATAAAATCTAATAACTAGCAGAAAGCAGACGAGAGACATGCATTTAATAGTGTCAGTCTGCTTCATAAATTTTCTTTTCATTATTGAAATTTTGCACTTAGAAAAACAATAAGCTAAAAGAAAAAAAAAAACCAACGAAACAAACAAACAATGAAACTAGTAAGTTTGCCCTGCATCTGGCCTGTCTTATGTTGAGCAATGTCTACAGAAGCAGATGGTAGCAGATATGTATGAGGAAAGTACTGCACATTCTACAGCAGAGAGACGTGTGAAAAATAATCCTCTATGAAAGTCTTCCCTGTTCTTAAGGGCAACATACAGCATGAACATTTATATGAAATCCATGTCTCATCAACTATTGCAGTCACGAATACCCAGCCAAGTTCAATTCTATAGTTCAAATTTTGGTTAAGTTCTTAATGTGAAAAACATTATTTTGGAGAAAGTTCCTGATACAATTCTCATTTAAATTCTCATCCTCATTTAATTGGATGGTTTTCTGTTTCAGGATATCTGAAGAGAGTTCATTGCCTAGGTTATCCATGAAATGTCAGGGTTTTTTTTTAAAAGTCTTTTCAAATATAATAAATATCAATCGTTTTGAATTCCCTTCAAAGCGGAGTTTTTCTTAGTTCTTCATAGTCTTCAGTCAACTGCTTCCAATTTTACACATAAAATTGAGTCTGCAGAGGGTTCTTGATGAGCTTGGATTTCTACAGTGTCATAAGACATCTCTGTATTATTTTCTTAAAGAATAAGGAGCATGGATATACCTATCTCACTAGAATGGCAATGGGAAGGAAATGCTATGATGATCAATTACTATATGTTCCATAGAATATACAAACTCACTGTTAACAACAAGCAAGTTATTTCAGAGAACAGTGAACTCATTCTCCTGTTGCCTGTGTAGGACAGCATAAGGTAACCCACCATTCATGTGTCAATTGAGGTTGCTGGCCATGCGGCATTTAGGAGAACAAGAGCTGTTCAGTTTGTTTGCCTATTTCTCTGTAGTCTCCATCACCTGCAGGTACAGGTGAGTAGCCCTTTATTTCTTTGAGCTGTGATTGTTAAGCATTGATCTGACAGGAGCTGCTCTAATAGCTAATCTCTAATTGCTGATCCCATGGGAGAACGTGTACATCATTAGCGACAACACTGGAATATGCAGTGCTGTCTTTAGCAGATTCCTGTCTGGTACATTTTAATTCTAAAGGACATTTAATGGAAATATGTTTTATTAATTAAAAACTTCACTGAATATTGCAGACAGAATCTGGAATCACTGAAAATTCTAACAACTTTATCAAGCAAAACACTTGCTGAATGTTTTAATGTCAGTAAAGATTCTTCATTTATTTAAATATGCTGATTTAAGTGTTGCGAAAGTCAATTGGGATTTATTTTGGAATGATTCTGGTGCAGCTAATGCAAAATAAATAAACTGATAAAGAAATAATATGTTTTATATAAGGAGATGCCATGTTTCACAAAACTAGCAGTAGGCGTTATTTACTCTGCGATATGCAGTTAAGCATAGCAAAGCCAGAAGCCTGCAACTGTTTAAACATTTCAAAATGAAGCTAAAATGCAAATACGGTTAATTCAGTCTCGTTTTAATTGATAGGATCGTCTCTTCTTGTGACTCTCTTAATATGGTTTCAATACCACTTAGAAGCAGTTATACCTCTTTGCCATCTGTCTCCACTGACATCCAGGTTCTTTCCTATAAGGAAGTTTACTAAAGCACTGGGAACATGGAGAAAAACAACCTTGTGCTATTATGTGCAACCACTGCTATTCTGAAAGTGCAATCCATGTTTTCCTTGTAGCTTTGCCACAGACCTCCCTGGATAAATTTGTGCAAGTCACACAGTCTCCCTCTAAGTCAATTATTTAACTATTAACATGGGGCAATTAAAACCTGCTAACAACACAGGGCTGCTGAAGGCATTTTTTTTGTGTGCGGGTAAAAAATTTTGTGCAAGATCCTGATATAGTATGATCTTGCCTAAGGGCCACCGTAGTCAGCAAGATCTTTAAGAGGAGAAATACATACTAAATATTATTCAAGAAGTAGATAATATGGTTTAGTACTATTCAGGCTCTTTCTCAGCTTCATGGCACTTCAGCATTCTGAATGCTTTATGAACACAATGGGTATAGCCATCAAGATCATTTTACAGCCACTATCCGATCACAACTTAACCAGCAGTGAGAGCTCATAAATACATATTAAATAAATATAGCTTGTAGACCACAAGATTAGCTACCAATTCTTATTTCCCATATAAAATATTACCAGTAGAGATTATTTCCAGCACAGGATTTCTCCTGCAGCCTGATGCTTTTCTACCTGCAAGACTGCTGACTATAGAATGCCCCGGGAAAATGACAGCAGAACTGGTTCTCATGTCAAAAGCTCACAGATTCACATATGTGGCTGATGCCAGTATACTATAGGAAAGCAGAGCCTCTCATGTGAATAGCTGCCATTACACGACCAGACCGTACAGAAAATTTGAGTATTATTCTTAGGGGCATTTATTTCAATATAGAGTAGTACTCAATTCCTAAAGTAACAATCTAATAACTTATACTTCAGAAACTATATTCACTTTAGATTAGTAATCCAAAATATACCAGGAAATGTAATGAAGGCTTTTGTTAAGATTTACATTTAATTTACACCCACATATTCCATTTTTTAAATATTTCATTTTATTTACTCTTGAGATGACACTGCAATGATTTTTGGTTAATGTTCCTTCTTGATAGGTTTTCCACCAGTGACAAAAAATGTTTAGAAGACATTTTCTAATAGAATTTTTGTGTCCTCTGAAAGGTTGGATGTTTCATGTTAATTTCTTCAGACAGGAATCCTGACAGTTTAAATGAAATACAAGAAAGCTTATGAAATTCAATCTGCCACTTCATAATTTGACAAATGTATAAAACCCTGACTTGTGAGTAGAGGTACAAATACAAAGTGGTACAAATACAAGTCCTACAAATAAAACAACAATCAACCAAAGATGCAAAACCTGATCTTCAAATTGGTTACCTACCAGATTAATGCTTACAACTTTACAATCTGTTATATATATATAATATATATATAATATATACATATATATAAACCCACCACATCATCTTTTCAAAGACACTCCTAAAAAAGATTACAACAATTCATTTTCAGTATATTTTGGTATGATATTCATTTACAGTTATATTTAGAAAAAAAATTACTTCTTCTGCATTGTCCTGGGGATGTCATATTTGTCAGTGCTATGTGATTGCACAGTCCACATTGCAATGCATAAATCAGAGATCACGAAGCACTATCTAAAAACACATTTCTGTACTCACATTCAAGTATGTAAGGCAGGATGCTAAAATGTGTTTGATTTGTATCAATAATCAGTCATTTTACTGCTTGTCTTTCCTCCATTCTCTATTCTTTCAATTTGAAAGGGTTATGTTTCAAGCAACCACATTAAGTTTCGCTGTTTCACTGCTGTTGTAAAAGAGGTTTTGCCTAAATTGGGGCTGTGTTTCCAATATGGAATACAGCTTGTTCTGACTCAAAGTGTTGTTACAATATGGTTTCCTCAAAGTCTTGTTTATTGAGCTAGAAACTCTTAGGATCTATACAAATTCCCAAGCATTGCTATGGCACCAATACCCTCCCCTCTAAAGAATTTTCTAGGTCTCACCTCTCTTAATGTGCCTTGCCTGATATGATAAATATTAAATTTAGGACTGGGACATTCCACCGTTCTCTAATAGGCAGACCATGTGTGCAGAGGAAGTGAAGCTTTTCTACCCTACATTTGCTATGTGAACATGAGAAATAAAGGAGAACAGAACACAGTAACTACTCTCACAGAATCAAAATGACAGCCTCAACAAATCTGAGGCTTGAAAAATAAACTTGCATATAAATTGCTAAAAAAGTAGTTGGCATAAGTTTTTTTTTTCGTTTTTTTTTTTTTTTTTTTAATTTGACTTTCATTAAATAACAGAGGATTTAAAAATTCACAAAAGT
>JANHGO010002077.1:0-31468 GCA_024606505.1 Aquila spilogaster
CCTATCCTATCCTATCCTATCCTATCCTATCCTATCCTATCCTATCCTATCCTATCCTATCCTATCCTATCCTATCCATCAACATATTCCATCCTCTATAGTTGTAGTCTTTAAACCACTCAAAGAGGAAGAAAATCACTGCTGGCACTTCAGAGCTTTCTCTCCACTGGATAGTGGTAGAGGGCTCTGATCTTCCTTACTCATCTGCTCTGGCTCTGTTTTTTCCCCCTCTATTCACCTCGGCACATGAAAGGGTTATAACAAGAGCACTATTTCTGCTGCTTCAAGCAGAATCTGACTACAAGGTTAATCTGTTTAAAATGTGGCTGCTATGACTTGTTGACACAGTCACCTCTAATTACAGAAGGCAGTGCCTGTGTAATACTGAGCTTTTTGTAATTCTTTTCTCACTTTTCCTTTGCTATTTTTTGCTTATCCTTGTTCTGCATTCTATTCTTGGCATTAAAAATCTCTGCTCTATCTTTAAAAAAAAAATTGTCTTTTTTTTTTTTTAATTCAGCAAAAATAGAAATTTGTAGACACAGGATAAATTCTGATCTCAGACATTTGATTTGTTCCCAGATTTGGACAAGAAGATTGACTGTATTGTGCATAGCAGCACCGGAGTTAACTTTTTCTATTAGATCACTTGGATTTGTTACTGTTTCTCTTTCTTAGCCTTACCTGTCAACATCTAAACAACAATTATTTGTTTCCTATAAATATATACTTCTCTTTGTAACCACCTGACATGATTCTTCCAATCCACCTTTTTGCTTCCTTTACCTTACTTCCCAAAAGTCTTCTACCGGTTGCTCAGATATTAATTATTTTCATTACCAACTGCATACACAATTTATTTTTGTCCGGAGTGTAAATCAAACCATCTTAACATGCTCAGTGGCTAAGGTGAGCCACCATCCTTCCACCCTTGTCCTTAACACATAGAGACAATGCAATCCAGCAATAATCTGAATGAGTGGAGTCACGGTGGAGAGAAACCTACAGTAGCCGGCAGATGTCCTACATATAGTAAATTAAATTAGTGGGGCTTGCAGCACTCGGCAGTTCAAATTTTGTCTAGTTGCTTTGTGTTTGTTCTCCAGAAGGTTGGTAAGGATGCTCACCTTCCCACAGTGTACAGACCCTGGCATGGGGAGTGTGTGGTTTTTGTGGCCTGTTCAAAACTCAACATCAATACTGTGGCCTTGTCTAAACACACATATTACCATTAAGAGCATGGCTAACACAACACTCCTAGCGTGGAGGCAGTGATCTTAACATAAAAAGATACTTTATACGTGCCATACATTATAATACATACCTTATAATATTACAGTTGCTTCTCTACAAGAAGCAGTGCATCTATGAGATGCCTCTGTGTTGACAGAACTGCATCTGCACTAGATGCTATGCCAGAATAATTATTTCAATGTGACTGGTGTACATGGCCATGGGGTAATGTTACTGCAGCTGCAGCAAATATGCTCAGGATAAGCACACGATGGCTCTGCCCTCAGCAACAGAAAGCGGGCAATGAAGACAGCTGCAAAGCAGGGACTGATACACCTGGGAGCCAGATGCAAGTAGAAAAGAATACTTTACTGTGTGGGTTTTGAGACACTGGAACAGGTTGCCCAGCGAGGTTGTGAGTGCCCCCTCCTTGGAAGTGTTCAAGGCCAGGCTGGATGGGGCTGTGAGCAACCTGGTCTAGAGGGAGGTGTTCCTGCCTACAGCAGGGGGTTTGAAACCAGATGATCTTAAAGGTCCCTTCCAACCCAAACCATTCTGTAATGCTATGAATACTTTTATTTGCTGATACTAATTTTCAAAGTTCTGCATTGGGTTTGCCTCAAAGATTACATTAGAAATTGCTTGCAGAAGATAAACAGTTTTCAATGCAAAGACTTTTGAAAAGAAATGTCTTCCTTTTCCAGGTAATTTTCATGGAGGAAAAAAAAATGGGGGGAGACTGAAGGGAGGGCAGAGAAGACAACGATTTCTGAGTCACCTACCTGCCTCAAATTGCTTGGAAGTGCAAGAGAACATATTGAACAGAACTTGCTTTGAGAAGTTACCATTTTAAAAGTGTGTGAGAAATGAAAGCGTCAAGCCTAAGTTTACACAGAAAATCTTCCACAAAGTGGTGATTAATCCAAACAGTTCCTCCTGATTTATTCTCTGATGCCTCTTCTTCTAAACACTGTAATCTAAATGAGAAAATAAATAAACAGAGCAAGGCCAATTGCTGCACCTCCTAAAAACTCACAATGGAGAATTAAGCACTAGTGGAGGAGATGAGTGGAAGTAATTAAAACAAACTGGAAATCTTGATAGGTAGAAGAATGGGAGCCTTTCTGTCAGTGAATAATCTCAGTTGGCAAAGTACTTGAAGATGGCTTTCAGGGCTCGACTTTTTCATCTGGGAGGATCTTAGCACAGCAAAACGAGCTCTGTGATTGCTGACCCTCAGTAAATATCTTCGTTTGGAGTATCTAGGGGATCAGGAGGCAACTGACTCTTACCTGAGCTTTCCTCAGGTTCATTTTGCAAAAGACTCTCGGCAGAGAGCGGAGAGCTGCTCAGTAATCTTTCCAACCTCATCAGTTCTCTCACGGGCATCTATTAAAAATGAAAGAGCCCTGGTAAAATTAATGCAAAACACAGTTGGGAAGAAAATGAAAGCTCTTTTCTGACAGACTTTAGACTGCTGCAAGCATCCCTCACTTCCCTATTCCAAAGGAGATGTAACAGTCTTTTTAAGTGTTTTGTTATATATGAAAGAGAAATGCAAAACTCTTTTCTACTTTTTTTCTCCTGTTTGTTGGTAACCTAAAATGCAGATTGGATGAGGACAACGTACATTGTCCTCGCTTATGATTTTTTTTCTTCCAAGAAGATTTGCTCGGTATTTTAACAGTACCATCTGTCACAGTAGCAAGAGCCAAGTTGCAATATTGATCTTGTCACTTTGGGGAATGGTATGATATTTAGGATTATAAATAACATTTTTCTTTGCTCCGTTCATGTGTTTAGGTTCTGTGTGGAACCCAAACTCAAGGAACTACTTATATCCTCTCACAGGACAAGTACTTACCTAGAATCCATAAGAGAGGTTTTGCTGGGATCTGAAGAGCATCGTTTGTATTGTTAGTATTGCACCTTAATAAAGTGAATAACTTAATCGGTCTATACAATTGATGTAGTGACAACTATAGTCACAAGGAAGCAATGATAATGGCTTCTAGTGCCCATAAGTCATTACTGGGCGCAACATTTCTCTCTCTAAGAGAGAGATGATTATGCTGATGAGATTTTAAATGAAGAGCACTCAAGCTGATGTTAAAAAGAAAGCAGGTGCTGCATTTCTTGATATTTTACATGTTAAACAGTGGCTCCCTGGGTGTTTCAAGGCTCTTACTACTTAGCATCATCTGGATGTTGTTTTAAATCTTCATTTAGGCTGCCTTGGAAAAGAGAAGATGCACTGCATGGCTCATTTTTGCTCCAGGCTCTCCAGAGAGACCCAAGGGTTAGGATCAGATAGAAGGTGTCACAAACATGGAAAGTTTTTGGTGCATTGCACTGTTTCATTTAAACAAAGACTTTTAGTGACCAGTTACTGGTGGGGAAAAGAGATTTCTCCCATTAATGCAAACACTTCTGTACTTTCCTTTCCCTATTTCCATTTCTGGATGTAAATGTATTTTTCAGTGCAGTTGGCAAGTCTGATGCTCTTAGGTGGTCACTCTAGGCAAAGATATTGGACAGATGGAAGGGGTAATTAAATTTTCCAAGGGGTAGTGATATTTTCCAGGATTTACAGGGTTGAATACTTGTATGTGTAGTCCACTGTTGGACATGATTGACACTTCAGTGATACGGCAGCATTTTTTTTTTCCTCTACTTTATAATCCTCTTTCTTTTGATTTGGATATTACACAAGTTTCGTGCCCATTAAAGTAAGATTTCACTTGGGATTTGTACTGTTTAAGTGTCAGAATAGAAATACTTTAATACTGTTTCTTCTGTTAGGAATTCTACTGCTGCTGAATGTATATTTATCCTCTGCATGCAATTTCACTCACAACTTCAAGGGAGCACATGGAGCCTATAAGTACTGTGTTTTGCAGATTTTCAGCAGTTGTCATTAAACATCTCTGAAAAAAAATAGAGCTTTTACAGAAAACATCAAGAGCTTGTAGTAGAATAATCCATTACAATCCTGTTCTTCATTTCTGAGAGGCTTTGCAAATTGATCTCACCTAAGGTATTGTCAGACTATATTCAAGGTTTTGATTTGTTCTTTTATTTGTTTCATTTCCTTTACCGTACAGAGATTTACAAAGTGGAGTATTTTTACTGGGGAGAAAATAAGATCCAGTAAATAGGTTTCAGGTACTGAACAATGAGGACTGGATAATCCATTCTCTGCCTCCTCATTTTGCTGCCTGCTTGCTCAGACCATTGCTCATGGCATTTCACCCAAGTGCTCCCTGGTGGGAAGAAGAGCCAGGTTTGCAGCCATGTAGAAATACATACAGATGGCACATTTTGCTTCTTAAAGAGATTGTCGTGTGTAGATTTACAAGAAGTCTTTAATAAGAACCAGACAGCAACTACAGAAAATGTTACTTATGTGTGATATATACATATATAGAGAGAGGTTGGGGAAAGGCCAGGGGAAGGCCAGCTGCCAAAATCTCCATAGTGGTCATAGCATTCCTTTGGATACCCAGCCTGACTTTGTGGGACCTGGTCTCTGCTCTCCACTGACCTTAGCATCATAGTGGATGGGCAGTGTGGATGGCAGAGCTGCTAAGACCCTGCTTCTGCATAGGGGAGCAATACAAACAGGATGAGAATTGACACTGCAATAGCGATTGCAAATCCAGTCTCCATTACTGATGCCCTACTGGCTCTCAGAGACAGACAAGACTGGTTGGAGGTGGGAAAGGAAAGAGCAAAATACATTGCTCTCTTTGTTAGTTTTTGCATATATGCTCCTCTGTCTTTTGATGGTGGCACACAACTATACCATCACTACCAGCCAGCAGGATGTCAGGAGATATGTTTGTGTAGCAAGCTCAAATCCTTGGTGTCTTTCCAGGGGCATAAAGTGAGGGAAGTAATGTGCTCTCCAGGTGGTCAAGAGCTGAGCTGCTGGGGAGAAGGTGAACTGGAAGCACAAGGTGGCCTGGGGACACTTGTGGATAAGGTTCAGCAGAGAGCCATGGCAGCAGGAGAGCTGCAAGGAGATGAAAGGCTGTAGCTGGAGGATGGGAAGAGAATGATTTGTAGGTAAATGAGCAGGGGGATAAAGAGAAAGGATTACATGAATCTCTGTGATCAAATAAAAGGTTCAGTGTGCTTGTTTCACCAAGAGGCACATCTCTTCCCTAGGCTGGATAACACAACTTGCTCTTGAGCAGAGATCTCTAAAGCAAACATCGCTATTTCCTCTCTTCGGATGATCAAATAGAAGAGCTACATAAAGTTACATAAAGTGTCTGATTAAAACCAAATCCCCCCAAATGCCTACGCTGACAGCTGTTTCCAAATACGAGAAGATCTGTATGGCTGTATGGAGCCCACGCAGACAAGGCTGTACCTGAGAAAAAGGAGAAATGGACGTCCCTGGGAAAGCAGAGGAAGAGATAGAGAGGGCAGCAGAGATTCCAAACAGGATCAGAAGCGTTGCTCCAAGAAAAGCAAAGAAACATGCACTCTGAGTGCAAATTAATTAAGCAGCAGATTTAATCTGAGGCTCGTGGGCATTATTATGAAAGAAAAGATGTTGGATGTGTTATAGTTAAAGCATTTACATTTGTAAATAAACTGTGTGAATTCACAAATCTGAGAGAACTTAAAAAACAACTGTTTTGGAGTTGGGGATAGATGCAGCATATTAGATGTTTCTTCATCAGCATGCTGGGAGTGTGGCAAGGAGGGGTCTGTGGGGACTGGCTTACAGTGTGGTAACAGAGCAAAAAATGATGCACTGCCTTATTTAAGAAAAAATAATAATTAGGGGAAAAGTTTTTTCTCTAAATATTAGCAGGAACAGAAGCTAGAGCCATAGAATCATTAAGGCTGGGAAATGCCTCTGAGATCATCTAGTCCAACCATCAGCCCATCCCCATCATGCCCACTGATCGTATCCCTCAGTGCAATATCTTCACATTTCTTGAAAACCTCCAGGGACAGGAATGCCACCACTTCCTTGGAAGTAAGCGATCTCAGGCAGTAAAACATGCCAAATATCATGATGCCTCTCCATTAGAAAGTCCAAGGGAACGTTTGCAAGTGTAAAAAAAGTATAGCAGGACTTGAGGAATGCCCTGCTCCAGCACTGGGCAGACTCAGCTGTGCAGCAGGAAGCAGGGCCACAAACGGATTCCCTGTCCTTGGTGGGTCACCCAGACCTGCACTACCAGATGTGACTTCCAGAAGTGTCCCCCTTCTTGATGTAGATGTCACAAGGAGATGATGCAGATTTGGCAGGGGAGTGAGCATCCTCTGCCCAGGCAGGAGGGTCCAAGGAGAGCCACAAGCCCGAGGCAGGCACGGGCACATTTTGGGGTTGAAATCCAAAGCTTAGGGCTGCAGAGCTTTTGGTTGTAGAGGCAGCTTTCTGTAAGGGATGTTTGACAGGTGACCTATGCAATCAAAGCTTCAGAGAAAACAGGAATGGAAAGGATCTCCAAAGGTCATCTAGTTCACCTTTTTGTCCGAAGGCGAAGTTTAATTATATCCATGTTGTTCCTGAGAGAGGTTACGTCTTTTCTGCCTCTATAAATTAAACGATCCAAGTTCTTTCAATTTTTTCCTCAGATACGATGTATTTTTGGAAGTCTGTGAGCCTCGTCTGGACTCTCTCCAATTGATTCACACCCTCCAGCAGCCCAGGGCTGTGTACCCTACACACGACCTCCCCGATTCCAGAGAGAGCTGAGGATGGCTGGTGGAGCTGAATGCCCTTGCTGACTCCACAGATGAATTGAGCTTCTCCTATCGATTTGGAGGGAGCATCTGCAGAGATCAGTTTAATGTCATGAAGAACTCTTTGGTTTGTGATATGGACCTCCTTCACCAACTTGTGTCAGGGTGAAAAAGGGCCTGTGGCAGGAGGATTGGAATTAGGTGATCTTTGAGGTCCCTTCCAACCACAAGCCATCCTATGATTCTATAATTCTCTGATTCTATGAAATAATGCGGCAAGTCTAAATTTGAAAACTTGTAGAAACTGTCTCAGTGTGAAAACGGTTTGGAGAGCTCTGAAAGTTAGCACAAAGTTTTTGATAAATGGAAAACACTCTGCTTACAAGGAATTGCTTATTGGAGCTGTCTGTGTTAGGTCAGGTCTCATTTAGCATCTTCACTTAATGATTCTGAAGAGGGAATAAACAGGCTGTTAATGAGTTTGTGTGTGAAGCTATATAGGGAGGAACTGTGAGTAACAGGCAGGAAAGTAGAAACTACAAAGGGATATGGAGATGACAAAGTCACAAATAATGGAGCTAATTTAATCTCTGAATGATACAAGTTAATACATTTGAGTGAAGTGGAGGAAGAGGATATGGTTATAGAAATCTGGGGAAAAACGACACAGTCAAAAGCCCGTTAAAAGAAAAGTAGACTTAGGTTTGCAATGGGATATTGCTCTCAGAAAGCAGAGCATGACTTTGAGCTCTTCAGGAAGACATTAAACTTGTGTGGGATGTGGGAATTTCTCCTCTCTGTTGGTTGCTGATGACCCATGTGCTTTGAGTATAGAAGATGAAAGGGAAACTGCTTAGTGAGATGAGATTCAAAGAGCTTGGATTGGCTGCTTAACCCAAGGGACGGAGCAGCCTAGAGATACAGGTTTTAACTGAGAAAACATAGAACGAAAGGGCAGAATTATGAAAAACTTCAGTTAAGAATGGGAAAACTGGAGCCATCAATTGAGCATTTGAGCTGATCACTTGTGATGGATAGTATAGCCTGGGGCTTAGAAAGGTCTACACAGTATATAGGAAATATACACTAGGGAAAAGCTGAATTGTTGGAAAGATGGCATAGGAGATAAGAGGTGTCATCATCATCCTTATTTTCATTTATTTTAGCTCCCCCTCACGTCACTCTGACAGGAGTAGTGCAGAAGGAAGCTTGACATAAATGACAACCTGGCCCTATGAATCTACTGAGAGCAGGTTCCCTTCTACATGTCAGCCTTTCAGTCCCTTCTGCAAACAGACAAATACAGTGATCAGATATGTCATCAGCTCAGAGATTTGGATGTAAAGACTCACAGGTTTTTATTTCAGATCGTTGCCTCTCATCCCCTTTGTGAGCGTCCCAATGTGCTGGAGGCCAGAATAATTAAAACTACCTATGTACACAGCAATATATCCAAAAACAGTTTCCTAAATGAATGTGTGCTTTCATATGCATAGGGTAAGGGAATGATTATTGCTTTCCTTTTAAAAAGAACATTCAGGACTTTTGTCCATTGCAGTTTGTCATAGCTTTATTGTGAGAAAAAAAAAAAATCACAAAAAAAATTCTGCTGAGAGATAAGAAAACGGCATACAAAAATTAAGCTGGGCTAGGTATCCAGTAACTGGAACATGGATAAACAGGAGCAATGTCCTTAAATATCACAGGAACAGCGCAGCAATGCAGAGGTGAACTAGACATTAAGAGGCACGAGTAGGGCATGACAGATGAGGTTGTCATCGCAAAGAGCTGCATGAAGTCTTTGCCGTTGATATAAAGAAAAAAAGCTGAAGGTCACATTAGAGACCAGAATATGTTTTCCCAGGGGCAACACAAAATGCTAAAAGGTTTTATCATTATGCAAGAGTAGATAGTTAGGCGATTAGAGTTGTTAGAAGTTGACAAGGCACCAGGTCCAAACAAGTTCCATCTCAGCACTCAGATAGAAGCAGCAAGAGGAGATGAAAGCTTTGGCAGAGGTTTTCTGATCCATCTCCAAGGTTGGAATGGTTCAAGAGGACCAGAGAAAGAGGGGCTACTGCAGTTTCTGTGTACAAGCCATGCTTGAGAAAAGAATTCAGTGTTTATGCAATTCATTGATAACAGTATAACTGATAAGGGAGAAATACGTTTTGTTTCTGTCAGCAGTGATAGAGGATTGTTTGCTTGGACTCAACAAAAGGGAGTTCTTGGCTTGTAAATTTACTTGAGTTTCTGAGACACGTTATTGCACTGGGAGACAAATGTCAAGCAAAGTCTATAATTTATCTGGCTTTCCTGAAAGCATAGCATGCAAAATATTGATCTACTTAATAAACACACATTATCACCTGAAAATGATTAAAAAATAGCTCAGGAAGAATAAATAGCATCAGTAACATTGCAGGGGATAAAAGAAAACTGAGAGCAAGCATACATTAAACAGTATCTACCAGCATTTGGTGGGCTCTTACAAATCTGTATGCAACGTATGCTTTGTTTTGAGTATCAGACTTAAAAATCTTGTGGGGGTAAAGGGGAAAAATCTTGTCCTTCATGTGCCTCATGTTACAGGTCAGGTTTGGTAAGGGATAGGACTACGAAGAGCCTTTCTACAAAATGCATGATAAGCTTTAATCCATGCAAAATCTTACGTCTGCCATTGGCAGAAGTTGTCTTTGAGGCACAGTTCCATACTCAAGGAGCTCAACTCTGTCTGTGGCAATGATCAGCCTCATAAGCATTACGGATGGCAAACCAGATTGTTTCAAGAAGTACTGAATGTGATGATGTCACAAAATATTTAACAGAAGTTGAAGAATAGGATGCAGTAGTTTCAGCTTTTCTTGGTGCCGAGCTCCTTCCCAAAGGAGGGTTCCCATGCTCATTTGGAGATGAAACAACAGCAGTGGGTGGCAGCCTGTCCTGTCCTGGATGTGATGTTCTGCTTGTCTCCTTCTCTTTCTCACTGATAGAGGTGTTGCATCAACCCTGCCATGTCCCAGGGTTGCAGGTGTGCCCTAGAGGGATGACACTCTTTTTTGCTGCTATTTGGTTATGTGCCTTTATTCCCCTGACATTTTCTCTTCTTTTGCAGAAAGATAAAGCTGTAATGTTTCTTGCAGATGAGGATTTTATTCATAGTGTTTGAAACTGGGACCATGACAGTGTAGGATCTGTTTTACAGTGCAGAGGGAGCCCGCTTTCCCTGTATGCCTCCATTGCAATTCTGTGTGTTGTTACTCTACTGTGTCAAAACAACCCTCTTGCACTCACTTTCCAGGAATGCAAATAGGAATTGCAAGTGCTCAGCGTTCAGGGATCCGCCGTTGTGATAATCTCCTCCTCTAGTGTAATCTTCATAGCTGAAGTGCTGCTAATGTGTTTGCAATCCGTCTGTTTTAGAATTTAACTAGTAATTATTAATGGCATACTATTTTGGGTGATCAGCCCGAAGCTGCAGAAGAAGAGTGTGACCTTGGGTTTTTTTATAGACAGTGGAAATTAGTTGATAATGGACAACAGTAATTGCTTGGATGACAGTGCACCTCTGGAGCTACATCACCACAACACATCACTGAGGCCCGGAGCTTAGCAGGATTCAGAGAAAGGGGAATTAACAAAATGCAAACAAGATGTTAAAATGAATAAAAAATGGGATAGAGGATAATACAGATGGTAATTATAATGTAATTATATAAATATAATTATATAAGTAAGCTCTGTAGCTTCATTGGGAGTGCTGCATTCGGGGCTGTGTTCAGAGATGCCTGATGAGTGTATTCTGAGGCTTGAACAATTCTAACACAGAGGAGTCAATAACTACTGGTGTTAGTTATTTTTGTAAAGGAGACCACAGGGAGAGCATCAGACCATGGCATGGGACTCCTCAGGTGTCAGCCTTGTGTCCTGCCAAGAATCCAACTCCCACTTCACTACATCCTCCTCACATTTCCATTGTTTGAATTCCGATCCATGATGTTATTATCACTCATGGAGCTCACTGCCATGGGAAGCTGCTGAGAGAAGAATTCTGTGCTTGGGAAGAATCTGGAAACTTGTGTCAAAACTAAGAACGTTGCTGTTGCCCTGATTAGCAGTAACACATTTAACAGAAGATAGTCAAACTCTACAGTTTAAGTCAAATTTTAAGTTAGTATGAAGACAAAAGCATAGCATCCTTCCTGTTTTCTTATACTTTCTGAAAATCGATTCTGCTGTGTACCCAGTTAATTCACCCTCTTGTACTTTCTGGTCTTCCATATCTTCCATACTCCTGTATTTACATGAACAAAAAGCATTCACGATCATCATGGTAACATTTAGAAGTACATTTAAAAAAAAAAAGGTTTTGCAAAAACGTTTATGTCTCTTAACAGCAGAAAACATGTGCCTTGAAGCAGGTTGGCGAACCTTTACTCTGTGGCTAATTCGAGCTGTCATTACCTTAAGCTGTGCTCAACTCATCGTTGGCCTGATGCAGTGCAACGTGTTCTGTGTTTTTATCTTGCCTTTTGGTACAAAGACATCCTTCATTCAGAACTGCCTTCACCAGTAAAGTTGCTGCACTTCCAGAATCCCTGGTAGGCAGTTTTATTTTCGTATTTATCAGACAAATGCACTCATACCATTTAGTGCTACTGGATCATAGATAACATTAGGAAAAATAAGGATGTAAATAGAGGGGAAAAAAAAAACCGAAAATGTTACATGTTGAAAAGTAACTTGATTTCATTTTTGTCCAGGTGCTTCTTCAAGCGGAGGAGAAAATGTATGATTTCATTATGCTCTGTGAAATTGCTATCTTATTTTTCTCCTTCGGGTTTCTCCAATGAAAGCTGCATGACCAAAATCTTGTTCACTTTCTATTGTGTTTTGTTTTGTTTTAATGCAAAATTTGAAAATGGGTAATATATCTGTGATTTTTCCATTCCATGGTTTTATTGCTGGGACAGTATTGTTTCTGTTATGGCTTGTGAGCAGTGCTTTGAATGTGTTCTTAAATAGATCTGATGCATGAAATGTTTCCGTGCTTTCTCAGGCTTTGAAGCTGTTAGAGCTAAGTATTGCAAAGTTGGCTAAATGTCTGGGTGGACGAGTTGCTGTACTGTCAGACCTGAATGTTCAAGAAGTAATGATCCATGCAGAAAAGAAAAGAAAAAGAGTACAGACATTTCTAAAAAAGGGAATGTATTTTCTGGCTCCTTTATTTCTCTTCTGGGTTTTGAGGTTTTTGGTTCATGTAGTCTGGTTTTTCCCTTGCTTCAAGAAGGGCAGAAACTGATGGTTTATTCTTTTTAATGAAATTCAGGTTTCTCACATGGCTCACTGCAGGAGGAGGTTTGGGAAGGCTCCATGCATGGTTATTTCCTCAAGATTATTACTGTGGCAAAAGCGAAGGGAAGGTGGGCTGTGAGACAGGTGTCTGGCTGGGCCTCTGGTGTGGGATGAAAGGTCTCCCAAGTGTACGGAGGCTCCATTGCCTGTGGGCTACCTTGGATGTTGTTGGAGTTTTTCTTAAAAGTTTAGGATCTTGCTCCCCTGAATGCTGGCTGTGCAGTTACTGTATGAGGATGGAGCCATAGCTGTGTTCTACCTGTCCATCCCTCCCTTCTCCCATTTGGAGGAATTACATCTTCTAACCACCTCTCCAAACATGCACATAAGCACTCTCCTTTTTATCATGAATGTTTTCACTCTTAGGTTTGCAAATGTATTTTGGACCTGAGAGAAAGGTCAGTAGTTCAAGTTAATCCTGGAAAAAGCTGGCGGGTGCTATTCTTTAGCTGATTGCTCACTTGTCATTAAGGGATGATGTAGTTTGGGAGGAGCTGCTCTGCCTCAGCCAAACACTGCTCATGTTTCCACAGTGGGTAAAGTAATAGTTGTTGGAATACCTTGTAAATGCTGGCAGACATTTGTTGTTCCTCTGAGGAGAAGAGTGAAATGGAAATTGATGCTAATAATCCATGTAATTATAAAGAAGGCTGCTGGAAAGACTCCAGATCTGTAAGGGAAAAGTAGTGTTATAGGAACTGTGCTGTGGATTGAATGAAAAATGTGTGTCCAGAGAAGGGCAGCAAAGCTGTGAGGGGTCTGGAGCACAAGTCTTATGGAGAGCAGCTGAGGAAATGGGTTGTTCAGTCTGGAGAAGAGGAGGCTCAGGGGAGACCTTATTGCTCTCTACAACTGCCTGAAAGGAGGCTATGGAAAGGTGGAGTTTGGCCTATGCTCCCAGGTAACAGTGATAGTATGAGAGGTAATGGCCTGAAGTTGTGCTAGGAGGGATTTGGGTTGGGTATTAGGAATAATTTCTTCTCTGAAAGAATGATAATGCATTGGAACAGTCTGCCCATGGAGGTGGTGGAGGTTTTCAAGAACTGTGTAGATGTGGCACTGAGGGACATGGTTAATGGGCACGGTGGAGTGGTTTGACGGTTGGACTAGATGATCTTAGAGGTCTTTTCCAACCTTTATGATTCTGTGAAAACTGGTGTTACCTTTTAAACCATTGTACTGAGACTAGAATGACAGGTCCCAAGTCATGTCCATTATGGGTCACTACATTGCAGAAAGTTCTCTTTACATCAAACGTACATGATCGCACTATTAATTAGTTTGGAGATTCTTTCTCCACATACCTCAGTTTTAAAACTCTTTGTTTGATTTTTTTTTTTTTTTTTTTTTTTTTTTTTTTTATTGTTTTTTTTAATTTTTAATAAAGAGGGGACAGAAATCCAAGAGAACCCCTTTGAAACCTTTCCTGTGTTCACCAAAACTTGAACCGGTCAATTCCAGGCCATCATCAGGGGAGTTTAGGGCTATAAAATGAAAAGAAATGCTAAAATCTTTGTTTGGTACAAAGCCTTTGGCTTGCCATGCCTACAGCAGCCAGTCTTAAAACCAGTAATGTCAATGAAGAAGGTGATGAGAACATGTATTATTTTAGAAGGTTCTTGCTACCTGGGTAGTTTATGTGCCAGGTGCCTAGATCTGGGTCACAAAATATGAGCCTTTAAACTAGAGACAGCTCTGGGCAAATGTCAGTGTCAATGAGGCTGAGTTGAATAATTTTAAATAATTTTAAACTTCAAATAATTACTGCAAAATTAAGGAACTATTTTGAAGCTGTAAGCAAGTTTGATGTGTCATAATCATGTTATTGGTAGCAGTCCCTTGCTCATTCAACTTTATTATTGCAGAATCGATATTTTCATTTAATATTTTCTGAATCGTTGTCATCTTCAGTGGTACTTAATTGAATAAAACATAAGATTCACTTGAAATAGCCACAAAGTACTGCATTTCTCAGAGGAAGAATGTTTTCATTTTGTTTAACCCAAAGCATCCGTTTATTTGCAAACATAATTGATACTGGCTTGCAAAGCATTCCTAGAGTATGTTAAATGGAATAGCCATCACAACAATATTAGATTTATGGCAGATGAGTGTAAATAGTGCAGTATTGGCTGTAATGAATTCTGGACTGTAAATATGCCATAATGTCCCACTGTGGATGGATCAGGATTCTCATTAATTAATGGCAGTTCAGATGTGCATTGCTCAAAAGGAATAAAGCACTGTGTTTTACATTATCCTCTGACTCTTTACACAACCTACACTATGTATTTCTATAATACTGAGCTGCATGGTCAGATACACACAAGGGTGAACTGCAGGTCCTGGAACAGTAAGGCTATTAGTGACCAGAACCACAGCTGGGAACACAGTGCTGGGTTCAGCAGAGGGTGTGTCAAACAGGCAGAATATTCTTCATGGGACTGTAAATTATTTTCTGTTGGAAGCATCTCCAGCCCAAAGCACAGGAGAACCCTGGGTTGCTCAGCTCCTGGGTGCTGCTGAAATACGAACATGTAATAAATAAATAAATACATATACACACATAAAGAAGAGATTATTTTTCTTTCAATGTCATTCCAATGAATTCCCAATATGCTGACTATATTGATTGTATGTCCATATGTCACGGGATTTCGTGAATAGATGTTTTTCAGTTTTGACTTCAGCTCACAAAAATGGATTTTCATTTATACTGCCTGCATTGCACTTCTCTGACTGTGTAAGGAGGTTTTAAAATTGATGTGCCTTGCACTTTCAGCCACTTACAGTGCCACTTACATCCAGTTATCAGAGCCAGAGTAATGTCAAGGAGCTTTAGTGCCTGGGAGAAGAAGATGCATAGGTCTGTGCCAGCATGGAAGCTGTACCAGTCTTTGAAAGCAATCAAGTGTCTTTGATTATAGAAATTTAAGCCTCGTTTACAGTACAAAATCTGATGAAGACACTTACAATGTCTGTTTCTTGAAAAAAGATTCCTCCCAGGTAAATCAGCTACTCCTTCTTCCTCATGGAAGGAAAGTCACAGTGAAGAAGGGTTCTGGTACCCAGGACAAGCTCCTTCAGCAAAGGCCTTTTTGTATCTGAAGGGTTTATTCTGCCATCTCTCTTTGTCTTCACTTCTTTTAAGTTTAACAAGGCATACTCTTAATGGGGATAAAATTAAATCTTTGAAAAGGTATATTTAACGTAACTACTTGGAATACTGTAATAGCATTGCTAAAGATTATGGCTGTGGTAAAGAAAATTATAGTGCAGAGTTTATTTAGCAAAGAGATATGAAATAATTTTTTATTATTATGAACAGTGCCATCCTAATGAATCAGTTGATAACGAAACATGAAAATGTAATGCTGGATGGACTATGAATTAATAATGTATTTTCTTTCTATCATTACCACAAGGGTAAGCCAGCAGTCTCATGTCTGAGTGGTAACTATTGCATCATGACTATGTTGTTCTGCTGTCAGTACAACTGAAGTGAAGTCAGTTTAAAGAAAATGCTAAATTAAAGTTTCCTTTCTAGACCATAACTGACTATACTGCTACTGGTGTAATTTTCAATCACAGACAGCCTGTTCCTGGCATCTGTAAAGGGAATAAACTCTGCTGAAAGTAGATTAATTTATTTTGGAAAGCTTGCCTCTTGACTTCACTTCTGGACATAATTAATAGCTTGATATGTTGGGTAGGATTTTCCTATTAGTTTGACTTTTCTTTGACTACTGGAAGGGGCAGAGTGATCAGGCAAAGTATTACTGAGGCATCCTGTCCATTAAAGCTTTTTACAGTTGCCTCCCTTTCCTGCAGCTCAGATTTACTGGCAAACATGAATGTGTATACTATTCCCATCAATCTGTTTTGCTTTCTTCTCCTATTGCTCCTTTTGGAGAAGCTGTTACTTGTTTTGATATCACCAAACCACAACATGAGGTGAAAAGTACTTAACCAGTAATTCAGTGCTCTGGATTACTTTATAAGGCAGATGGAATTGTTTTTTTTTCCACTGGCCAACTTCTATTTCCACTATTCTGGGCTCTTTAAGTTTAAATCTCTAAATGTCCTCTTCAGCAGCCACTTCCTACATCAGCAGAAGTCTTGATCTGTGGAGGAGAACAAAAGAAATGAAAAGACTGCAGATTCAGTGAATAAATGTAGGCCTTAAGCTGCCTTATTATCCCTGGAAAATGCATCCAAAATACTGTCTTTGGGTAATATTTGCAATAAAGCGCTAGTAGTGTTCTCACGTATGATCAAATCTGTCCTCATCTTATTTAAAAAGTCTGATCTGCTCTACAGGGCATGCAGTGATGGGTGTTGCAACTTCTTTTTCGCAGTATGAGTTCCTGTATGGCAGTGAGACTTCATAGGCTCTCCTAATGCAATTGCAGTTGGGAATATTTTGTAGGTAGAGCTAAATGGAGACCCAGAGCTTTCCAGAAGGTACGGGTTACAGCAAAGCCTGTACACTGGTCTTGGCTGTGATACTTCATCACTGTGAAGCTCAGATTTCATACTTGCATGGATTCTTAAGGAATATATATCTTCAGGGGGTAAAATTTGCATTCTTGTATCACTTTTTTCTAGATCCTAGGTTTGCAGTAGCTCCAGCAGTGCCTGAGTGCCTGAAGGGCCATTGCTGAATACCTGCTCTGTCTCTGTGAACTTATGAACATTATTAATGATGAGTAAAGGATGTTTTATCCCCTTTTGGTGGTCTTATGCTGTGCTCAGAGCTCAACTGTTCTCCTGAAGATCTTAGTAAAAGGAAAATTACATATAGATCTATTCATCTGTCATGCATCTATTCTCTTGTGTTACTTGCAAATAAAATAAATGGTTGGGAGCAGGAAATTGCCACTATGTTACTTGACTTACTTATGCTACATAAGACTGTATTCAGGCAGTTGTGTGTTGTACGTTGTACATGGTGCAGGAAGTTTTCAACTTTCTTTACTGCATCATCTGGCTTCGGGTGAGATGGGAGCGTGATTTGGTGCAGCATTCTCAGAACTGAGGAGCAGCCCACTGAGGCAGTTAAAGCAGGGGCACAGTGCTGTTTACACAAAGCAGCTCTCATCCACTGAAAATGAAACTTCTCAAAGGTGTTCCAAGTGGCACATCAAAACTGCTGGTCAGTTTCTAAAAAGCAGAGCAGGGACTGATCTGGTTTCTGTTTGCTTCAAAACAAGTGGACTA
The DNA here is from genome assembly GCA_024606505.1 of Aquila spilogaster. Classification (NCBI taxonomy): domain Eukaryota; kingdom Metazoa; phylum Chordata; class Aves; order Accipitriformes; family Accipitridae; genus Aquila; species Aquila spilogaster. The sequence goes on from JANHGO010002077.1 coordinate 17,518, forward strand.
CTGAGGCTGTACGAGCAGTAAGTCAACTACACACATCCTCTTCCTTCTCTTTTTTCCCTAAACTTGGAGTAAAGACATACCTTACCTCTGTGTTGAGGATTCTGGCTAGGCATTTCCAGGTGGCGTGCTTTCCATAAAGAGTGTTTCTATTGGCTTTCAAAATACTGGTAACAAGTTTTGTCCACCTGCTGCTTTGGTATGTGCACCATGCGAGACAGTCAGTTCTGAAGGGTGAGCATGGGGTGGATATTGAGACACAGAGAGAGCAAGCAGTGAAGGAACGTGAATCTGTGCACCGCGTGCTTCATCCACCTGGTGAAGCTGATCTATGCCCAAGCATTGCCTTCTGCCTCTTCTTTACACCTTTGAAGAGCTGAGTTGCAAGAATCAGAAAGTATTTTAAGGTTTTGCCTTCTCCATAAAAATAAGGTAGACTGGAAGTTCATTGGTTTCCTATATGCCTCTTCTAGAGAGTACAAGTATCTGGAGTGTTTTTGTTGTTCAGACTCTTGAAAGGGCTATTTTGGGCTGGTAGAAAAGCTTATTTAACCACAGTGCTAGGCAGGAATGCAGCAACCTATGTTTACCAGAACAAGTTTAACCCAAAGAAATCTGTAAACACTTGAAATTCAATCAGGGCAGTGTATAAATGCTTGTAATCATCACAGTTCCCACCAGCAAATGAAAGCACCACAAACCATCCAGCTACAGTGAGCATTTCAGAGAGGCAGCAAATATACACCCAAGTGAAAATACTACTGCACGTGCCACATCTGATGTCTTTGACTCTCTTGGTACTGTTCAGGAACATTTGTGAGAAGTTACCAATGAGCTGTTGGAGCAGGTCCAGAGGAGGGCTGCGAGGATGCTCAGAGGGCTGGAGCATCTCTCCTGTGGAGAGAGGCTGGAAACTGGGCTTGTTAGCTTGGAAAAGTTTCTGGGGAGACCTCATTGTGGCCTTCCAGGACTTGAAGGGAGCCCGCAAGCAGGAGAGGGACTGACATTTTACACAGTCTGATAGTGATAGGACAAGGAGGAATGGCTTTAAACTAAAAGAGGGGTTATTTCGGTTAGATGTTAGGAAAAAGTTATTTATGGAAGGAGCGATGAGGCACTGGCACAGGCTGCCCAGAGAAGCTGTGGATGCCCCATCCCTGGGGATACTCAGTGCCAGGTTGGATGGAGCCCTGGGCTCTGATCTTGTGGGTGACAACCAGCCCATGGCAGGGGAATGGAGCTCAGTGATCTTTAAGGTCCCTTCCAACCTAAGCCATTCTATGAAGCTATGAAATATAACACCTTTAAGATGAATGCATATTATATGCATCCATCTGCTTAACAGAACCAGTGTTTTGCAGAACTCCATTACTGAAAGTGTACAGATCATGTTGTAAGTCTGAGTATTTTTTTTTCTTCTTTTTGTTTTAAACTGATGGAAAAGTAAATGAAAAATGGCAACCATTGCAAAGGAAATCGTGCTTCGTAAAGCAAATGTTTAAAAAGCCACTTGCTCCAGCTGTGGCTTTTATGTACAAGGATCTCTCAGGCAATTGTATGTGCTTACATAAGATGTCTTTCACAACATGTACATTTAAACTAGTCATCATCTTATATGCAGATCATTTATACACCCTCTAAATCACTGTTGTAGCTAAAAATGAAGACAGGGCTCTCCCTTTTCCAAGCAGTAGTCTTCTAAATAGTCTAATATGTTTGCAGCTGCTTAGAGAAGTGGATTGTCTATTTGTGAGTAACTTGGGGGAGATGATTTTTTTTTCTCCATTCTCTCTTTGCTGGTGATCTCTTTTTCATTTCATAGAATCATTGAGGTTGGAAAAGACCACTGAGATCATCTAGTTTAACCATTAACCCATCGCCACCATGCCTACTGACCATGTTCCTCAGTGCCACATCTACTGTTTTCTTGACTATATATTAATAGGGAGCAAACAAACAAATCCTTCTGCTCACTTCTGAAACAACAACCAGAAAACACCTATGCTGAAGCAGTGAGGAAGGGACTCAGCTACTCCCCCAAAACAACAGGAGAGGGGGAAATGGAAGATCAATCCCTGAGGTCATGGGGAGCAAAAATATTAAGCCAGACTGTGAGGAGGAAAACTTTGAGAAACCAATTTGGAGATGATTCACAGCTGGCACAGAAGCTGGGCCCTCAGAAGTCTCTCGCGCAGATAAATAAGCGAGGAAGAGGCATCTGTTGCACTACAGCTGCCAAGGTCACACCAGCAGGAACGGAGAGAGGAGAAGGGAAAAACCAGCAGTACTGTCCGTATTCCTCGCAGCAGTAACACAGTGCCAAACGACTACAGCACTGCTAATAATGTGCCTTTGGAGTTGAAATGGTGTATTAAAATATATGTGCTGGCTCAAAACTAACTCCACTGATGATCAGAAATAATGTTTTTGGAAAACTTAAGTAGAAAAGTCTGGCACTCAGTACACCTGCTTGATCTTTAGGATAAGCAAAGCCAAGAGCATACATAATGCAGAAGTGAGTAGGGTAGAGGTACTGGTTGTGTTCCCCGGAGACACGCTCCAGTTTAGGCAGGGAAGTGCCATGCAAAATAGCTCTAAGCTGCACACAAGTGAGCAGACTTCTTCACAGCTTGCCTCCTAGCGCTGTCTCATTTGTTTACCATGAACTGAGAGATCCTGGAACTTGCAGCAAGAAACAGAAAACAGCAGAATACTGTGCAGCAGATAAACCTGTTATAATCAATTTAAACCACACTTCCATGCTCAAGTTAAAAAACAAATGCACCTGAGTTAAGCTTCTGTAATGCACAAATAGAGGCAACACTACGAGACTGTTCCATAGACCCATGAGTCGTTCTTGCCATGCCCCTTGTCTCTGTGTCCTCTGCTGCAACTAGAGGGAGACTGTCTCAGATAACTAGTTTTCAAGCTTGTAGAAACATTTTTTAAGTGTGCTCCTTGTAGGAACAGATATTCATTGATGTGCCTAATTGATGGCATCGACTAGATAAACTGGTTTTGATCTGTTAAAGGAAAATACTACATCAAATTGCTTTCTTAACGATCTTGGTCATGGGTAATGGAAATGTGATGTATTTTTATCTGTAACTACATTCATAATCTATTATTGCCTAGGATTCCCTAAGCCACTCCATGGAGCCTCACCTGGACATAAAGACTCACTTGTTGCTCTCCCCTGACAGAACAAAAATGTTGGAGACAACAGGAAGAGGGATGGCAGAGAAAAGCTGGTGAAAGATAATGTTATTTAATGCATATCCTCATCAACAAACTGTGCTTTCAAAACAAAACAAAATTAAATTCTCCCTTTCCAAAGCTTATTCAGACAAACACAGAGCAGAGACCTCCAGAACGAACAGCCAGTATATCTTGCTGCTTGTCTGATAGGACGAGAGGTAATGGCCTTAAGCTGTGGCAGGGGAGATTCAGGTTGGATATTTGGAAACATTTCTTCTCAGAAAGAGTGGTGAGGAATTGGAACAGGCTGCTCAGGGAGGTGGTGGAGTCACTGTCCTTGGATATGTTCAAGAACCGTGGAGATGTGGCACTGAGGGACATGGTAGGGGTGGGCTGATGGTTGGACTAGATGATCTTAGAGGTCTTTTCCAATCTTAACGATTCTGTGATTGCCTCTAAAAGCATAAACTCCTGTACACAGAGTTTTTTTACACATGCAACACTCCTGGTTTTACCATAATCTTCGGTAGGATCTATAGGGCTGGGGCACAGATCCCTCTGACCTAGAGGCTGGAAAGAAGAGGGGCTATGCTTTTCTGATTGGTGATATTTTGTCACTGGGACTGCAAAGAGTGAGTTGGTCACTGGCATGGCTTGGCACATCTGCAGGACCATAATAATGCTGTGGACAGCCTGCCTTGCACAGACCCATCCCTCTCATTCCCCACTATTTGACATCCTCTAGAAAGATTGGAACGGTGGAAGAATAAGGCAGCTGTTAATGTATAAACTCAGACTTGGAGATTAATTGGATTTCCCTGTCCATGCTCTTAAGAAAGGGCATAGAATCATAGAATCATTTAAGTTTGAATGGACCTTTAGAGGTCTTCTATTCCAACTCCCCTGCAGTGAATAGGGACACCTACAAGCTCCATCAGGTGCTCAGAGCCCCATCCAGCCTGACCTTGAGTGTCTCCAGGGACAGGGCATCCACCACCTCTCACAACCTGTGTCAGTGCTCTACTATCCTTATCATAAAAAACTTTTTCCTTATATCCAATCTAAATCTTCTCCTTGAGTCTGAAACCATTTCCCTTGTCCTATCACAACAGATCCTGCTGACGAGCCTGTCTCCTTCTTTCTTATAGCTCCCCTTTAGATACAGATAGGCCACTCTCAGGTCTCCCCAGAACCTTCCCTTCTCCAGGTTGAACAACCCCAGCTCTCTCAGCCTGTCCTCGTAGAAGAGGTGTTCCACCCCTTGAATCATTTTTGTGTCCCTCCTCTGGATATGCTCCAACAGGTTCATGTTTCTCCTGTACTGAGGTCTCCACATCTGGACACAGTACTCCAGATGAGGTCTCACAGTGCAGAAGAAAGGAAGAGGGTCACCTCCCTCGACCTGCTGACCACGCTTCTTTTGATGCAGCCCAAGATACAGCTGGCTTTCGTGGATCATATGGACTTTTTTTCCAGACAGTTACTGCAGAAACTGCCAGGAGCATCCTTCTATCTCCCTGCTGGAAAGCAGCACTGCTTTCTACTGAGCACAGCTCACCTTGTATTCCTTGTATCTGTTTTGATTCAAGCTCCATCAATCACCTTTCAAATGTCTGAATGTTAAAATCCAAGCCTACAACATTTTTACATGCTCCTCTCACCTTCTCCTCGTGGGTGTCTGCGCTGGCAGTCTGTCTCTCTTACTGAGTTGTCTCACTAACATCTGCTACCTCCAAAACACTGTATCCTGAAAACTATAGGTTTTAGGACTTTTCCTTTGTAACCTACCTGAGAGTATGTTTTCACATTGCCACAGATTGCCAGAGTACTTTCCTGGGCTGTGTGTCTTCCCTGAACTGAAAGCAAACCAAAGGGAAGTGGTCTGTGCTGAGTGTGGAGCTCAGAGGGACTGAATGTACAAAGGCAGATCGTGTGGAGTGTTCTGCTGGAGGCAGCACATTACAGCACCCCAGGTACTAATGGGTTAGTTCCACTAAAAAGTTCAGATATGTAGCTCTTCATCTGGAGAGGGAAGAACATTAGCAGACTGTAGGAAGGTGTAGTTAATCGAGTAGGATTCATTTCTACCCATTCTGCCCACTGGCTTCGACTTCCTTGATGTGGTAATGAAGGGGGAATTAATAGCCTGATGTGATATAGCCAGAACCCTAGGTTTCAAAGAAGCAGAAGGCCTCTGCATCCAATAACTGTACCTGCTGCTGCTGCAGGTTTATTAATGTCCATTGCTCCGTCTCTACTCTCTCCAACAGATGTGTGCAGCTGGCGGGCTCCCTGTGAGCACAGGCTGCTCTTGGATCTGCCCTCTGTAACACACGAGAGATGGGAAAGCTCTGCACCAACTCCCGAGAGCCCATCACTGCTTCTGCAAAGGGGCTGCTCTGCGAACACAGTTAGCAGAAACATCTACCTGTGGATCAAAGCGGCCTAAGTAAACTGATCTGCACCATTCTGGGGCAAAAATAACAAACTGCTGCTTTTCCTAGAATACTTTGCTGTAATGTGTGGTCAGACACAATTCTTAATGTGTTTTAGCTACTAAGAGTGCATGGGTGCTCATAGCAATGACTTTAAAAGTTTTAGTTCAGTTTGTCTTTAAGAACCATTGCAGCATTATGTTCCATTTGCAATGTACAAGGCTCACAACGGTCTTGGAGCATGAGAGGACATGGTGATGGTGGTAGTGATGGTGAGGGTGGTGGAGATGGCCTCCAAGAATTCCTGGGAGCATTTTGAGAATGCTCGTATAGCAAATTCTGTTCTTGCCAGTCTCAGGAGAATGAGAGCAGGTCCTTCCACCTGTCAGTGGTTCCTCTTCTAGTGAGAGGGAAACATCTGTCCTTCCACAGTGCTGGAGCAGATGACTGATGTTGAATGGGGATGCCATTTGGGTGACTGTAGCTGGCATATGGAGCATAGAATCATATAATGATTAAGGCTGGAAAAGACCACTAAGATTATCTAGTCCAATCATCAACCCATCCCCACCATGCCCACTAACCATGCCCCTCAGTGCCACATCTCCACGGTTCTTGAACACCTCCAGAGAGGATGGCTCCACCACCTCCCTGGGCAGCCTGTGCCAATGCCTCACCACTCATTCTGAGAAGGAATTTTTCCTAATATCCAGCCTTTATTGACAGGCATGGAGTAATCTGCTCACACATCAGCAGGATGAGGCCATGACCTCCAAGCTGTGGTAAGGTACTAACTTTATTGCTTGGCTGAATCTTACGAAAGATTAATCTTCCCCTAATACAGGACAAGAATCAGGATCTGCCAATCCCAGCAAATGGCTCATGGCCATCTGAAAGGATGAGACCCCCTGTACAGGCAGAGATGGCAGAGAGGTACCACCATGCAGAGAGATCAGCGAGCTTCAGTAACACTGGAATAACTGTGCCAAAACACTCGGACGTGCAGTGGGAACACTCAGAGTCATAATGCACCTATGTAATGAGGTTAAGCCATATGCATTTGTATAGCTAACTGCTGGACTAATTAGCACAATTAACTTCCTATGTGCCCAACAACAAGAAAAAACCCTACAATGTAGGTCTGGCCATTTCCAGAGCTAGTGAAAACTGTGCCTTACATAGCTGCAAAAGAATTGAATACACATGGAGAGGGAGTACAGGGGTTAACAGAGGATAACAGACATGAAGAAATACACATCTTTTCAATAAAAGTGTAGTTCAAGTTCAGTAATTGCCAGTGTAAGTATTGAGGGTCAGGGACACAGAGAATGATTCATGCAGTGAGAAGATCCACTCTGCAGAAGTTTCCAGGACATACGGTGAGGAAGTGCAAAACCCAAACAGTTTTGTTTTGTTTGAATTCCTCTTGGGAAGAAAGATAGCAAAAGTGTGGAATAAAGCGAGCCTCCATTACTGCCCACAACAGGTGGGAAAACAGACCAAGGCAACTGAAAAACTCAAACCGATCTACTTGTACAGCCCTTGAAAGCAATTCTGTTCATATGATCAGGGAAAAAATATCTGAGCGAGAATAACCTCACTATAAACTTCTACAAAACATTGTGAATAAAACTATTGGGACTAAAGAGATGAAATTGCAGTGTAAGCTGGGACGGTGTCATAGTACAGCCCAGCAAGAGGTTGACACAAGCTGTTAGATTTAAGTGTAAATTACTGCTTCTCGCTTGAGAGGTGCTATTCACTCCTCTAATGAGCTGTTCCTGGATGCTGGCAGCTGGGACCAGGCGAGGTTGTCCACTTTCCTACCAGCACAATTACACGTTGCCGACTGCTTGTGTCGTGGTTTCCATAAACTGGTGTGCTATGTGATGGTAGGAACACAGAAATACTTAGTGGTGGCTGGAAGCTAAGCTCCAGGAAAGCTCAACTGAGCATCAAATTCACCCTGAATATAAGGAGTGACGGCATCCAGCAGAGCCACGGATTGCATCCAGTGCAGTTCATGGTTAATGCAACCTGGTAACATAAACCGGCAATGTAACATTACAGGTCAAATGAGGCATAGTCGCTTGCTAGATAAATACCCTGATATTCCTTAGCTGGTGATTTGCAGACTCAGCACAGATCCCAGTATTACGACTGAGAGGACACTGAGCTTTGTCCTACAGCACAGAGCGGGGCTGTGGGCCGGATGCAGGGGGTGTAGAGGTGGAAAGCAGCACCTCGGCAGCATCAGATCGCCTGGTGTGGAGGTGAGTGTGGGACGGCGTTAGTCCCTGGCCCATTTAGAGCATCCTTCACACCGCTCCAAGTTTTTGCATGGGCAAAGGCTAGCAGAGAGCAATACCTGAAGTATGCCTTGGGTATGACACCCAGGCGGGAGGGCTGGGAAGGTCTGTTTGTGAGAAGAGCTCTGCTGCGCTGGGGAGAGAGCTCGGGCAACGCGGAGCGGAGCAGAGCACGCTCCTGTGTCACCCCGTGGGTGACAGCGGCTGCAAGCGCTCAGCAGGCAAAGTGCAAAGTGACCCCATCCCATTAGGGACACAGGGAGGACCAGAGTGAGCTTTTTAACCCCAGGGAGCACCTCCGCTCTCAGCATCCCTTCCGTTGCAACCCGCGTCCCCGCAGCATCCCCCAAATCCATCCGGGAGCGCAGGGCGATGCGATGCGCGGGCGGCACAGTGCGCGGGGGTGGCGGGGCATGCGCAGCGCGGGGGCTGCCGGCGGGGAGGTGCGGAGCGCGGAGCGCGGCTCTGCCTCCCGGCTGCCCGTCGCCGGTTGCCAAGCAGTTATCATTGTTTCTGTGACGATTGCAGAGGCTGTTGCTAATTGAAGGAGCCCCCACAGCATCCTTCTCTCTCTGCTCCTGCTTCGATTTTAGAGGCTCGAGGGGGAAGCCAGCTAGACTAGGGATTTTTTTTTATTTTCTATTTTTATTTATTTTTGCTTTTTGCTTTTTTTTATCCATTGCGTTTTTGATTTTGTGAGGGTGGGAAATCTCTCAGCTGGTGATTAAGTGATGGACTAGTTACTCATCCCTCCAGTCTTTGTGTGTGTGTATGTGTGTGCGCGCGCGTGTGTATGCCTGAGCGCACGCAGACCAGCTCACACTCACACACACACACACACACATATTCAAATCCTGTTTGCCACTGCAGTGGGCACAAATAGGTGAGCATGACTACAGCCAAGGAGCAAAATGCATCAGGGAAACAAGCCCAACAGCAGGATCAGGTAACGCTTCTTTTCCTCAATTTCAAACAAGTACGGATTTGCATTGTATAGCTCTGTGTTTCTTGTCTGATTTTTGAATTCTATTTTATTTTGGTGTGTGTTCCTAAAATTGTCAACTGAGTCACCAGTCAGGGGCAGGAGGAGAGCGCTGTGCATCTGGGCTCAAGGTCTGCTGTCGGTGTGCGTGGAGGCTTTGGGGGGGGGGGGGGGTGTTGAATTGTGCTATTTTTATCTGACTGCACCTCTTCCTCTGGGCTGCAGAGCTTTGCTCCGTATCTCTGGGTGCATGTGTGGGGCAGAGTGCTGGGACAGAGGCCCCTTCTCGCTGCAGGAGGGTTCCGGCCACTCTGCAGGTGGATGTAACAGTGCAAAAGTGGGGTTTGGCTCTTGACTTTGTGCGGCACTTCCAGGGATTTTTTGGGGGGTGACGTTTCCTTGGAGGGATGCCTCAGCGTACAGCATGTGCTGCCAGTGATGGAGGGCCACGAGGAGGTATAGCTCCCATGGACCTGGTGGAAAACTGCAGTGCTTACACCGTATCTGAACTTAAGTCCTTTTTCTGTCTTACGTTGGGTACCCTTTGTGTTTCTATAGGGGTAGAAAAGTTAAAGACTTCATTTCCTCTGCTTTGCCTGTTTGTTTGGGGCTTTTTTTTGAGAGAGAGCATTCCTATTTAACTGCACTTAACCCGGACAGGACGAAATCTAAACTTTACCTCTCAAAAAAATGAAAACAGCAGGAAAAAAAAAAAAGAAGTGACGCATCCTGAGCTGTAAATGGCAGGCACGGTTAGAGGTGGTGACACGAGGGACAGCAAAGGTGCACCGGAGTCCCAGTGTCCCCCCACCGCCTGCAGGAGCTCAGAGCATCCACGTCTCCCCTTCGTCCTTCCCCAAACACTGGAAGTTCTCTGCTTTCGTCTTTGGTTAGGACAGCACGGGAGGATAATTTAAACAGATCTATCAGGGCACAAATTAATTCTTAAAATAGTTCCTCCTGACTTCGTGGGCTGAGAGCTTCGCACATCGGTTATATACGTATATGGTTTTTGGACTTGATCTTTTTAGGGAAATAACAAAAGGGAAAGTGTGGGAATTCCTTGGGTGCCCTCACAGCACAAGCAGCATCATAAATTCTCCATTGGCATGGTGACATTTCACTAATGACCGAAGCAGGCTTAAGGGTTCCGTTGAAACAAGAGGAATACAACTTTGGTACAGAAGGTGAAGAAACAGTGGTTCCATCTGATCTCACCTCTGTCGTGCCCCACTGCTGCTGGAATACTGATCTCTGTCTCTGTGTGCTGCTGCTTGCAGTCAGTCTGGCTGTGTTTGTGGGAGGAAGGGGTGCACGGCAGGCTTTGCTGAACAAAGAGGGCTTCTGCATGCCGTGTAGAAGTGTTGGGTTTGGTAACTCAAGGAGCACGGGTCGGCTGCTCTTTGTAAAGGAGCACAGCTTTTATTGCAAGTGGTGTTACCTGTCAAATGCCATCTTACTGCTCACTTGCCACTGCTTTGCTGCTTCACTCTTTCCCTGTGAAGTACAAAATGCCCAGAATGGGTCTGTAGTATTACGCAGAATCTTGTCTGAATGTATTCTGTAAGTGATTGAGTTGCAATTATATCCATATGGTATTCTTAAATAGTCTGAAAGTACAGACTCTCTCAGCTCTGCCCCAGCCTGAGCATGAAATAGAGTTATCAGGCATATATAAATATCAATGATATTGATGAATATTAATGTTTGAGCCTACAAGTGACTTTGCTCGCTCTTAATATTTTTTTTTGTTTCTTTTCATAGTATGTTATTAGTAAAATGGCTTTTGCAGTGGGATGTTGAATCTAATCTGTGTCCATTGATTTCTGTGTACTTTTATCTTTTAACATCAAACACAGATCTAAACCTTTATTCTATTTGAAATAGTTCATAACTGAAAAAAAGGCTCTATCCAAATTCTATTTCCAGCTGAAAATTGGCTCTGTATTTCAAGGATTGCCAAGGTTCTTTTCTTCCACAAAAATGGTCAAGAAATTGAAAAAAAAAATGTAGCCAGGAGAGAATTGAACACGAAGTGCTGGTCTGTAGAGGACTGAGGCTTCAGAAGCAGCTGCTGCTGTCATAGAGGGGTTGTGACCATTCCTTTTCAGTATCCCTCAGTGTGACGTCCTTGGGATCCAGAGGCGGGCAAGTGACACATTGGTTGTGTCCTACCACGTTAACCCAAGCAGAAGCTGGGTGCAAAAAGAAGCTGTAGGAACAGGGTGGGGAAAGTTTAACAAAACATCTGCAGAAGCACTGTGGGCATAAGTTAAAAATTTAATTCGGAGCTGTGTGTTTCTGCAGAAATGAAGGTGTGCTCTGCCCTGAAATTTGCAAATACAGTGATAATTAGAAGATGATTCGGATATGGAGATAAGCAGTGCACTGTCTAACCTGCTTGAAGCCAGGGAATAAGTGTACTTTTATCCCCTTTGTTAGTTAAAAGCGTTTCTGTAGTTTCCTCCTGATAAGCAACATTGCCCACCTGCAAACCAGTTAAACTGTTTGGAATTTTAATCATTTATCTCCATACCGCTCTATTTCACGGTGCTGAACTCCAAGTCTTTCAGGCATCACGAGCAGAAAACATCCTGTAAGTTGTGTAATCAGGTCTCCTGCAGTCAAATTGGGATTGCTTGCTCAAGATGTAAGTTGGATGCAGCTGCCTTTGTGTGCTTTATGTTTTTTGCCACAGCTGAGGTTCTCTTATTCATATGGGTGGAGATGGATGCAGTGCATTGTGCAGTGATTACATTTGGCTTTCTGCTCTATCAAGTGCTCAGAAGTCCCTAGAAAACCCTGCAGGCACTAATAGGCTTGGGATCATGATGGAGAGGACTAGTGAATCTTGGTTTGGGTCTTGGGAACTGTTAGCTGGCCTTTCAATGGTATATTCACCACTTTTCCATTAGAAAGAAAATGACAACAGGTCGATTACAGAGTAAGTGTTCTGTGGTAAGCTGTGCCTGTGTTTGTGCTTTAGCATGGTTCTCAAAATTTGTTTGGGTCTAATATAATTCATATCTGAATTTAACCCAGTTCTTACTTGTAATGGCCTTTGGGAATGCAAGTAGCTCTGCAGTCACACATAAAAATAAGGAGTTCTTTTTTTCTTTTTAATGAAAATGTGGTGGAAGGCACAATGCTACAAATGAGTCTTTTAAGCATTTGGAAAAATGAGTCAGCATATCAAACATAACGGGATCGCAGATTATCAAAGAACATCTTTTATAAATGTATTCAAGGGATGATTGGTTAATTTTGTACTTGAACACTCAGAATAAATGAATGTTCCCATTTAGTTTTTGTCTTAGAAGAGAACTGGCATAGACTTGGAGGGAGCGATATCCTGCTCCAAAATGTGCTCATGTCCCAGACAACATTGTAAATGACTGTTTGCATGCAACTCTGTGTACAAGGCCAGATATTAAGTAAGGAGCCAAAATAGCTCAATGACTGCCTGTTATTGAAGTGGGCTCTGTGGAGGAGTAGCATCAGATCAATAGAACAGTTCTGCCTATTAACTGTCATTAAGATAATCAATTTTGAACTTTACAGAACAGATGAAAATCCAAATGATAGGTGTTTTCAAATGGAGAGAAAACACATTTACCTTGGAAAACCAAGGCCAGGCTCGGGGATAGAAGGATGAAAAGATGAATATTTCATGCTCCTAATGTTCTCCTGCCAATCCGTACTTCACAGAAATAGCCTGTATTAGATTGCAAAGTGAGTACAGTTGGAGTATCTAAAATACTATGCTAAAACTTGTCCAAATAGGACAAGAAGTGTACACTGTGCAGGCTTTTTCCGTAGATACATAGTTTTAATTTAGGTCATTCTGGAATTGTGGTAGCAAGGGGAGTCCATCCCTCTGTGCCCCACTGTCTTCCCTCAAAGTCGTAAATAGCTTCAACCGTTGGGATCTGAGTCCTGTGCTGCTGTTTCATTCCCAGAGTAGATTAAACTCAAAGGTACATTTGTGCTTATATTAGGAAGTTGTATGGAAATACTAATGAGGTCCAAAAGCTTGTACTATACAGATCTTCAAGAGGGAGTTATTTCAAGCCAGTTCTAGACGGGTGTGGATGTCAATTATTGATTGAACAGCATCTTCTCATTTAGCTTCATCCAAAAGGAAGCCAGTGAGGCATGACTTAAGTCATTCCAGATCTGCTCTATTCATGTGAGGTCTGTCCAGCAAATCATTGTATCTAGGTGCCCAGTATCTTGGTTAGTTCCGGCTTTATCTGAAAGGCTGCAACAATCCTGATTCTCTGTGAATCTAAAGCCTCCTTACACCATGTGAAATCAGCTCCAAAAAGTGCAGGATGTCTTCACTTCGTAATAGGCTGCACTGTAGGGTAGGTTCAGGCACATAGTATAACTGAATTTTATCTGTTGAAATAGGGAAGGGACTTTGTCCTTCTGTTTTTCAGTAGCATATGCTAGACCAGAAAGAGCCAATAGTGAATCCTCTATGTTTTAAGGGTTTGAGATATTATGTTCTGTGTTTGTGTTCAGAAGCATACCAAGCCCCAAATGCATTACAAGAGAGCTCTGATTTATGGTGCCGTTAGCTGGCATAGTCACAGTCCCCACTGCAGCACCCCAGTGGCATAAAACCTATGGAGAATAATTGAGGAGCGCTGTGACATACCTCTGTGCTACCTAGATTCAACAGTGGGCAGGAAAGAGCTTGGCCTGGGGCTGTTGAACAGGTGGGAGTGAATCTCCCAGGAGATGAGCTAATTTAGCATATTATCTCAGTGACTTGTGATAGCAAAATTCCTGCATTCTTGGCTGGAATTGAAAACTGTCATATCCCAAAGGTGAGTCCTTGCTCATGAGAATCACTCTTTCTTGCTGATTTGCTGCGGTATTCTGGCTTTGATTATTATAGCTGTGTAGAAACCACAGAGCAGTGTCCACTTGTGGAAGGTGTCTGGCGAAAAGGAAAAGGAAAGGAAAGGAAAGGAAAGGAAAGGAAAGGAAAGGAAAGGAAAGGAAAGGAAAGGAAAGGAAAG
>JANHGO010002078.1:0-31464 GCA_024606505.1 Aquila spilogaster
GTGCTATTCACTCAGTCTTTAGTTGGTTTGGCTAAATATCCAGGCAGAAGCTAAGTCCCTAGGACTTCAGACCTGTCCTAACTGCAGTCCTTCGTTAGTATTAACAGCAGGTGTTTTGAGTGTCTAGGTTGACATCCAGAGCTGTATCACTTTTTCCTACAATGTCTTTCACTGTCCTCAGAGCATGAGTGCGGACAACTTCAAACTGTTACTTCTACATCTGGCCAGTCTCTCTCCCCTTTTCTCTCTGTCACTGCCCAGGGCTGAAATTCATATTGCCTAATCTTAGAAATCTACTTTTGAACCATCGAGGACTATTCTATGCTCGGTGGCCAATGAGCACCACTGCTTGTCATGAGACATACTTCAGATGTGCCCATTTCTCTGCATGGGCTATAAAGGCGTCTAAACAGCTAACCCAGGTGTAGATGCCTGCTGACATGAATCCTACTGTTGTTTTTGTGGATTCTGTCTTGGCTTCTTAAAACAGATATAAGGGCTCAATCTCTGTTTTGTTTGCAAATACAACTGGATTGTATTTGAGAAGTGCTAGATGCCTGTTAGGTTCTGTTGTAAAGCTGTAGTCACATGCATACAGATACATATCTGCAGAATCTCAGTTATCTCATTTGTCTTTTATTTATTTTCCTGGTAGACCATTATTGATGTGGTCTTGCAGAGCCTGATCGCAAAGTCTCTTGAAGTTGCTGAAAAGGTTTCCTTGATCCTGATTTTTCAATGGCTTTTGCATGGGCACTTGATTAATCAAACTGTTGCTTATTTGTTTAATTAATTAAACCCAGTGGTGTTTGAAGGCTCAAAAAGCAATGGAGTAAACAGTCTATAATTGACTGAAATGGGAATTCCATTTGAAGAACTGCTGGAGATTCAAGTTCACCATGTAATCTTAACATGCAGAACACTTTTGTTGTTTATGTATGCAGCTCCTGTTCATTATGCTGAAATTGAGCTGAAAATTGTTTTCTTTTGCTGCCATTAATTTTAATTTTTAAATTCAAAACAAATTAAGTTGCTAACTTCAACAGCTATAGAGATGACTTCCTAAATACGAGATAAACTCAATCTCCAGCTATGCCTAACAAGCCTCATTTTACTGGGTTGTTTCCAAATACCTGCAGTGAAAGCCAATGTATTTGAAAAAGAATTTGTCATGATTGCTCCAACTAGTATAAAATGCCTGTTGACAGCAGTAGGCAAATAACCCTAAAGCTTACTGTTGAAATTTTACATGCCAGCTTTACCTCATTCATTGCTAATCACTTCACCAGCAGCATTCCGTTCACCTAGTAGGGTTGGATAACACAGAAGTTACAGATGGAGAGAGCTAATTACCTCATCTGGCATGTTCATTTTTGTTTTTCTTCTTCCTTTTTCCTGCCAATACAGGATGTTTCCTATGGTGCGTTTCCTATCAACTTTCCATTACCTCAGTTATGAGATGGTGGCCAGTTGCCTTGAGAGTTTTCCATGTTTCAGCTTTTTCCTTATTTTGATTCCTATCTAGCATTCATAGATCTGAGTGATGCCGGAAGTGATGCAGAGGAAAAATAGACGGTGAGATGAGTGAACAGATGTGCCTGGAGTTCCACTGTTGTGTTCTTACCTCTGTGACCCTGACTCTTAATCAAAATTGTATTTTTTATGATTTTCTGTAACAGACACTTATTTTAAACTTAATGAATACTGATATAAGATGCAAATCTCTTTTTTTTTTCTTTTTTTTTTTTCTTCCTGATGGGGGTAACAAATCAGAAACAATTTTTTTTTTCTGATGTAGGCAACTTTATTATTTAAACTGTTCTTTATGTGATGTAAAAGAAGTAAAGAGATGCCATATTAGTGATAACTGACAGTTTAAACCTCATTGCCACAGGGATTTAGTTCAGTCTCTTAATACACACAGAGCTATAAATACAAGCAATTACCACATTGCATTTGTATATGTAGTATACTGTATATGACTTCTGTGAAACAATATGGTTTCTTCATTGTAGTAAAGAAAACATCCAGTTAAATACCATCTTGTTCAGTAAATTTGCTTCTGTTGCATATTCTGATTCTAATCTGCTCACTTTCTTACAAAACTAAATGTCCAGACTTTTAAAATTTTGTTTGATCTCTTACTTCATTAGTGGAGGAAAGAGTGTAAAAAGGAGGAAATGGACTTTTTCCTCTTCTTGGTCTTAATCAACAGGTTTTTCAATCAACAGAACTGTGAGCTGCTTCTGATTTTTATTAGTGATGATTTATTAGCCTAAAAAGAAACCCAGAGGCTATGTTAAACGTTCTGATGTTGCCACAAGGGAAAGAAAAAGGTTATAGTAATAAATGGAGCGTATTTGCTCTAGAATCATTTTGAGAATAAATGCAGGGCCTCGTGAGACTCTTCCGTACACAGTCATGCTGAGATGATGCTTTCATAAAATACATACACTAGTCCTGAAAATAATACAAATATTCTTATATCTTTTGGTGTTTAAGTAGAACTCTCAAAGGCGGCAAATGGTTTGGCTTTGGTCAGTCAAACTTACACTTTAACTTTCAGATCCACACTTAGTCTTTGCTTTTCTGTGTTTGACTGTCCATAAATGCTTACTAGGTGCCTAAACATAAACTTTAATAGTACCAATTTCAATAGTTTGGTTTTGGTGCTCATGTTGCTTTTAAAAGGTAACTTGTTATTCTCAGCCTTGCTGTCATTAAATGAAGTGTATTTCCCAAAGTGTTCCATGTTTACGTGGAAAATAAATAACAACAGAACTCAATTGACCATCTGATGGTTGGAGAAAAGCTTAGACTCCTGCATATGCCACAAAGGTGGACATCCTGGAAGAGTGCGTTAAAGGTAAGAAACATCCGTACTCTTCCAGGGCTAAAGATGAAGATGAGTAGCTCAGCAATGTAAATTCCTCACCTGCGTCCATGTATGTCAGGATCACACATTCGTCAGCTCATTGTTCAAGACTCTGTTAGTTAATGAGCTTTTGGCTTAGTAGCCTCTTTGTGGTGGAAATACCGCTGTTTGGTATCAACTGCTCTGGATGAATACTACTGCTATGAAATAATAAAATAAATCATAAAATAAATAATAAAATTTTGACATAAGAAAGAATTCCCTCTGTTTTATATGTGTCTGTTTTTATAATCTTTATTGTAAGAGAGAATTTAGATGCAGCGAAGGATTTGCCTTGACAACTAGAGTGTGGAAAAGCTAAATCCTGGCAAAACGGTGAAGTAAGATTCCTTTCAGATGACCCAGAGCAAGAGAGTTGTATCTATTAACTGCTTATGTGAGTTTTTAGTGAGAAGGCCAAAGTTTTTTCTGAGGCTTTATCATAGTGCTTGTATGACAAATTGTACCAGCTTAAGTATATTGGTTTAGAAACTGGTGGAGCATAACTGTTGTCATACATGGACACACTCTTACCTTGGTTTAACAGTGCCTCACTGTTTTCTTTTAAATTAATTATCACTTCTGTTGTTCGAGCTGTTTTTCATATATAGCTATCTGCACAGTTTTATCCTTTACTCTTTAGCAAAAGAAGTTGCAACATCTTTTAATAAATTACCTGAACAGCCCTGTGCGGATTGAGATTCTGGCGGTGCGTAGGTCTCCAAAGTCAATGAATTTTAACTGTAACAGCAGTCTCAACCATATAAGACTCTCTGATAGTCTCTGAAAATTTCAGAGAAGCTGGAAAACAAGCAATATAGCTCTACTATGTGCAGCATAAATAGTGTTATGATAGCGTTCAGTTGTTTGAATGAGTACTCAGTAGAGTCTCACAGGCTTTAAAGGAAGAGCTCTGGGAGTATGTGGTCAACTGCAGGTAGGTCTGTCATGCTTATCTCCATGGGATGTTTCTTAATATGCTTTGTTATAGTGCCTTGAATTGGTAGGATGACTGTAGAGGACGTAAGCCTAATTGGGAGGAGGAAGAAAGTCTCTGAACAGTTTCATCTATGACAGCGTCTGTCAGAAAACATGAAAGACTATTCCTGTGGTACTTAATTAAGCCTTGAGTCTTTGTAACAAAAACAGCAAACAATTAATTAATGATTAAAATTAACTGCATGTCCTTTGTGTAGTGATTTATATATATAATTAATGCTGTAGCATTTTAAGGTGTTAGCTGTCCTTTACAGAGTCAGGTAATAAATGGTGGCTTCAGAGGGTGTTACTTAAAATTCAAATTAACATTTACTCCGAAAAACTCTTAGGGCTAAGAGGATAACTGGAAGCAAGAGTGAGGCCTCCCTCCCATTTTATATGTCTGTGAAGAGATGTTGATCTTGTATAGGGACTACATTATTGTACATATCTGCTTTAGCTAGCTGAACATGCTATTTCTGTTTCTAGTACAGGGATGCTTTATACTGCTTGTTTTCCCAAGCTACCAAGAGGACTGATTAAACAGCCATGTCGAACCACACATATATGTAAGATATGCATGCTCAGTTTGAGTTGTCCCAGTTTTCCTCAGCTAAGGGTCTGTGTCCTGGTTTTTAAAGGTATTGTGCTTCACATTGCAAGACCTAACTGACGTCAGAGCACAAGTCTTATTTTATAAAGGCACTTGGTTACTTTGGGTTCTTCCTTTGACTTTCAGTGAGATACAGGCTCCCAGGAGGCTCCCAGGACTGTTGAAATCAGGCCAAAGTCCTGAGTCCAAAAAGAGCTAGGTGTTGTCTTTTGCAGTTGTTAAAACTTTTGGATCTATTAAGGCTTGGTTCAGTTAAGCCCTACAGCCTAAACAAAGGAATGTGCACATCTGTGTAAAAAACTTGGGCCTTAGCTTTACCTTTTCACACGATGGACAAAATGGAAGGCTGGAATTCAGAAAACAGGAGCACAATGCACTGATCTGCTTACTGAAGTTTTGCTGTGTCAGTGATGGATTTAGGAATGATGACCATTTTCTTTTATGTCTAGGCTCTTCATCTGTATTCCAGTTTTGTCTGAAAAAGGTTATTTCAAGGTTCACTCAAAATGCACTTTCAGTTTAACTGTGATATCTTGTATGCTTAACTACTTTTAAAAATCCTTAGAGCTTTTTTTTACTTTATAAAGGAATATGCTTTTATGATTCTGCAAATACAGAGTTTCAACTACCAGCATTGATTGGAAATATGAAGATACAAAGGAAAGCTGTGATTCAGTGGCTATAAAGTGCTTGAATGGAATATGTGAATTAAGGAAAGCAGCAATTCAGTGGCTATGAAGTGCATGAAATATGTGAATTAAGGCCACAGGGAAAAATTACTGTAGAATTATGCTTTGGTAGAAGTTGGGATTTTTAAATTATTTTATTTCTTCCTGTACTTATGACTGTAGTCTACCTACATTTCGGATAACAAGGCATGTCATGGTTTAACTTCAGCCAGCAACTAAACACTATGCAGCCGCTCACTCACTCCCCCCACACCCAGTGGGATGGGGGAGAAAATCGGGAAAAGAAGTAAAACTCATGGGTTGAGATAAGAACGGTTTAATAGAACAGAAAAGAAGAAACTAATAATGATAACGATAACACTAATAAAATGACAACAGCAATAATAAAAGGATTGGAATGTACAAATGATGCGCAGTGCAATTGCTCACCACCCGCTGATGGACACCCAGTTAGTCCCCCAGCGGTGATTCCCTGCCCCCACTTCCCAGTTCCTATACTGGATGGGACGTCCCATGGTATGGAATACCCCGTTGGCCAGTTTGGGTCAGCTGCCCTGGCTGTGTCCTGTGCCAACTTCTTGAGCCCCTCCAGCTTTCTTGCTAGCTGGGCATGATCCTTGACTTAGTCTAAACACTATTTAGCAATAACTGAAAACATCAGTGTTATCAACATTCTTCACATACTGAACTCAAAACAAAGCACTGTACCAGCTACTGGGAAGACAGTTAACTCTATCCCAGCTGAAACCAGGACAAGGAGTTAAGTATATATAATTCAGTAAAGAGGTGATAATTCATTTCATAAAAATTGATTTGTAAGTACAGGGAATTCCTATATATAGGTACTATAATAAAAAGGCCAGAATAACATGGTAACCTGGGAGTTTCTGTTCTGGATTAGAACTATGTCTTTTCTCATCCATTCTCTCTTTATGTGGGAGACTTTAGCAATAGAGAAGAAAACCTCATCTTTTTGTAGAAAAGATCTTGTAGAACTTAATATATTTCCTTTATAATATGGCATATGCTCAAAACTTTTTTGCTCAAAATCACAAAGATGATAACAGCACAAAAGGCCAAATTCATCCCTCATATAACTTAATGTACCCTGATTGTATTCTTAAGCATTAGGGAAAACTTGGGTGGTTTGATTATCTGATATACTGCAAAATGTGGAGAAATTGTATCCTATCCTTCTGCGCCCTCATCCCCACCTCCCCCCTAACCCCTCCATCAGAATTGTTGTTCCTATGTACCTGAAGCCAGCAGAGTCCAAAACGTGTTGATGGGATGGTTTGTGGTCTTGGGCTGTGACCCTGGACCACACAGGGTGTGTTGTAGGCAGAATAGTTCTGATGGTGTTTATTTGCTTATGTGTCAGTAAGTTTAATCTTTACCCGCGTGTTACATAATTATTTAAAAAAATATTATATTCAAAATATTATTCAAAATAAAAATTCAAAAATCTTATATGATACTGTTAATTTCAGCCGTAATTAGCAACCTGGTAACAAGGTAACTATGTCTATATAGGCTCTACATTTTTAAGTGAATGTTTATCAGTATCCCTAAAATGCCATGCCAATGAAAACAAAATCCAAAAAGAGTATTGCATTTAGAGCAACTACAGGTTTAGTCATATCACTATAAAATCAACACAACAAGTTACTGAGAAGTTGAATGACAATTCCTCTCTATCCAGTACCTAATTAATAAAGGTTAATCAGATTCTTAAAGAGCAAATTCTTCTACAAAGTGTACCTTTGCCACCGTTCTCATTATGTATCAGGGTCACGGCCCTGCTTATGCCTTTGCTAGACCCTGTGGGATTTTTTTACAGTGTACGGTCTCCACGGTATGTGCACTCTGTATCAGGGAGGCAATGGTACATATCTGAAGCCCATAAGAAATTTAGACGTTTAAAAGATTAGAAAAAGAATTAAAATTTAAGGTGTGATCATGTTTTTTTTCTTAGTGAGTCAAAATGCTTTTTGATATTAGCAGTAACTTTGCTGATTAGCTATGGGCCCTGAGAGCTAGTTTCTGAATTAAGTGAATATTGCATGAGTTTTAAAGGTGCAAAGAAAATAAACAGCTAAACATTTTTTTTGTGCTTTTACAAACTTTTTTTCATGTTCACATAGAGAAGTAGTCCACAGCACTCCACAGAAATGAGCATTTATTTGCCTATTTTTATTCAGCACACAAAATGCAGTGCATGCATGTTCTGTGTGCTTTTTTCCTCACTAATATGAGTAAGATTTTGCACTTGATTTGACCTGGACCTGGAGCTTTCTGAAATAAATTCCCACTTGAATGTGCACCGTAACACACAGTGTAAGCCACTTAAGTGGATTGCTTACTTCTTCATCACTGATTATGAGGTTCTTAAAAATTCAAAGTTAGTGCTGTGTTAATGTAAATTTTATTATGTAAAATTTTAAAATTGGCTATTGTTGTTGAATATTTCTATCCTAATAGCATTACTAATTTATGTACATGACAAAGCATTCCTGCAAATTATATGCAAGGGTAATTTCTATTTTATTGGACTTTAGCATTCTCACATTGCAATAATAGTAACTAAACTGTGAAAATATCTCTCAAGGGAATGCAGCTCCATAGTCAAAACTGTGAAATACCTGTTTCACAGCATGGTCATAGTTGACCTGCAAATAGAGCTTGTAATGTACGAAGTAGTAGTTTTATTTTCTCTGTAGAAATATTTCTAAGATATTTTATCCAAATTGATTTCAGCCCTTGCCTTTGTTGTTTGTTCAGTGAAAAATCAGAAAATTTGTTTTAAACAGGCAGTTACATTTTCCTAAAAATTGAGAGCAGAGATACTCCGTAATTGGGAGGGGAATGGTCTTCTATTTAGTAGGTAGAGAAGTGGCAGGAATTGAATGCCTCCTGCTTGCATATACAGAAATACAGGATAAAAGGAAACAAGTGGCCGAAGCTTCCCATCAGGACTGGTGTTTTGCAGCTTGCCAGTTCATTTACCTGTAAAGCTGATGGTACATGGGAGGGAGGGAGCGAGCCACCTGACTATGCAACAAATTATTTTCTTTTTGTTGTTAAGTATTCTAAGCAACGTACATGATACGCATTAGATGAGCCTTTTCCCAAACAAGCTTAACAGCAGTGAGGTTTCTCATGTGCCTCTTTCTTCTTACCCCTTTAACATTAAGGAGAGGTTAACTGGGCTCTTAAGTTTTCTGTTCAGCATGTTTGTTATGCTTAGGTGTGTGGTATGCTATTAACAGAAGTGCCCAGTGTTAGCCTTCAAATGACAATATGCATGCATGTATGTAGACGGTATATACAATTTCAGGAAATTCTTGCTTTAAAAAAGCTTTTCTATTCCATTTTTTAGGTAGAACTTATAAAAACTTACAGAAGTTTACGCTATGGCATAGCTATTTTTAAGTATTGTTAAAATAAATACTATTAAATGCTTAAACATCTTTCATATACTTTTGTAGCAGCTCTGTAAATTTTTGTTTCACGTTCATCATTAACAATGAAAAGGTAGTGTTGATAAGCTTAAATTTCTGTATATTGTTGTTTCTTTACTCTATCATCACGGAGACCTTAGAGGGCAGGGCTCTTTTGGCAGGGATCGCGACAAAGTATGGCCAACTTCAAACACTCAAAAAATAATTTAGTTGATAGTGCTGAGATTTTTAAAATGCAGAAGAATTTGTATTTTTTCTTTGCCTTCCAGTTTCAGTGATATACCGAAGTTGTATTTTCAGCCTTGGTTCACAATCTCAGGTAAGCCTATAAAAACAAGGAAAAGCTAGACTGAACTTTCACTCGAAGATGGATGTAATAAAGCAGTTTAGCACTTGTATTTCCTCCAAAGGTGCCTTGGGAAGCACCGTTGACTTAAAGTAAGAGTTGACCCCTTATTTACCTTTGCTCAACTGGGCAGAGAAACTTCTTGTAGCCCTTGTCACCATGGCTCTGGCAGCTGGCTCGTAGGGCTGGGGCTACCTGGCCTTGCCTGCTGGCAGGTCCATGCGCACCTCTGCCTTACCTGCTGTCAGGAGCAGGCAATGACTGCTTTGGAGCCTTCTTCCCTCCCAGAGCCCCAGCGCTGCACATCAAGCTGAGCATTGGTGCAGCATGTGGTGGGGCCTACAGTCCCTTTCAATCCTCATTGTTTTCTGGGATTTCTGCTGGGATAAGTCTGGAGCAGTACAGCCTTGTGCCAGGAATATATATTGTAGTGTTGAAATCCTGGATGTAGACCTTTTTCTGTTTTTTTTTTTTTTTTTTTTTTTGGTTTTTTTTTGTTGTTGTTTGTTTTGGTTTTTTGGGTTTTTTTTGTTTGTTTTTGTTTTTGTTTTTTGTTTGGGTGGTTTTTTGTTTTTTTTTTTTTTAGTGTGAGTCTAAACTAACACTTGTGAATCTCTGTGTGAGTACTTAATAAATGCGCTATTTTGAAAAAAGAAAAAACGTTCAGTTTCTGACAGTAAATGTGATACTTTTTGGTATTAAACACTTGGGGAAACAAAAACATTTATTTTCATGCCTTATATTCGCTAGAAAATTTGGCAGGGTGTCAAGAGGTTTTTCTGCCTTTCCTTTCAGTGGCTCTAGCAAGCAAAGCACCATTCCTCTTGAGATTTCAAAGCAAGAAGCTGGATACTGGAAGGTAGTACTAACCCAGTAGTTTCTTGAATCTTGGTTAGTTGAGCCATTTACTGTGGACCTTATCAAGGGAACCCTCTCTTGGTTGACGAGCTCTCTTTTAAATCAGTTCATAATTTCCTGCAGTTTTATTTTTATTTGTTTGGAAGACATTGTGTAAATATCAGCATCTGTTACACAAAAATTCATGCAAGATGGCTGCGTTTTGCCATCTTTCAAGGACGTGTCACTGGAGATGTACCTGTGTGACTGTGCAAGTGCCCTCCAAATGCCTGTGACCGCATTGTTTTTAGTAGTCGTGTCTTGGCCCACAAACATTTCTTGTGATGTTTCATTGTCCTATGAGAAACTATAAAACCCCAAATGGTTGTTACTTCCCTTGTTTTCCATGTGTCAGCAAGGCAGAACCTGGAGATTGCCTAATACATCGCTGTGTGCTGAACTTCAAACAGGTTTTGATTAGTTTATTTAGAAATATTTCTTCATTCTCTTTATATTCATGATGTTAGGTATTCCATAACCAAGGAAGAGACAACAGAGCTAATGCATGTGGTAATTGACTGTACAGCCCTCTGTACATCAGCAGAAGGACCTCATCACTGCTAACCTCCACAGCAGGCTGCACATCTTCATGTCATAGTCTTTAACTGAGGTGTGGGAAACTCCTACTGAGAACAGCTACTGGACGCATTAGCTGTATCCTGGACTTTACATAAGGTTTTATTTTTCATATGCTTTGTATACACCTTTTCAATGCTTTTCCTTATTATTTAGAGGCATAACTGGATGGTTTTAACATTAAGCTGTTTCTGCACAAAGACTGCTGAAGTGGAGACCATATGTTATCTCGCAGTTTCTTTCCGGTTTACTAACATTTCTCTTGCTTTCAACATGTTCTTGCAAGTAGAAGACAAGCTACCTCCTCTGGCTCTTTCAGGACTATGCCAACATCAGAAAATCACAGAGAGTAAAATAAGTGTGACCCCCAGAACTGGTTAAAACTTCCTGTCCCTTAGGTTTTAGCTGCTAGGTCAGACACCAAGCTGAGGGCTGTTATTTCTGACTGATACGGCCAGAAATCCTGTCTTCCACTGTCCTGAAAAGACACCACTTTTTGGCTGCTTTTTTTATAAATACAATAGTTAAAATAGTTATCTAAGGAAGGAAAGTTTCATGTACCCCACAGTAAATGTATGTCTTGGAGATCTTCATGGTCAACCTTGATCCCACAATCATCTTGACTCTCAAACTTAGTTTTCAGTCTTTAGCTACTTGTTACATCTTTGAATTTCAAGGGACTGAGGAGGAGTGTTGGTCCTTCTGTCATTCTTAATCTTCCTTGGGAAGCACCAGGGGGCTATGTATATCCTATCTGAAGCTGCAGTGAACCATACCTTACTGTGCCATCTTTGCTTCCTACTCTATCAGAAGGAATCATGGTTCTGTAAAGTAAGTAATCATTCCTTTCTTTCATGTTTGTGGTCTGACATCATTAATACTGACAGTACAGCTCTGGGAATCATTTGCTAGCTAGATTGAATAGTCTCTCTGCTGTCTTGGCATTGACAGGTTGCAAAATGTTTAATGTATTACTTCATATTAAAAACAGATTTCAGCAACAAACCCATTAGTAGATCTAAAAATAAAAATAGATGCTCAGAATTCAGAAGTAGTATCAATATCAAATTTTAATGTATTGCTCTTTCATAGCATTTTTCATCTGTGGGTAGCAGTTCTGTATGAAATCATTACTAACCACATTGCTTGTACAGTTGTACAGAGGCAGACAGGGAATGGTAGTCAAATGAAACCTTGGTCAAGTGTTTAATCCCAGGGGACTGCAGCTATCTCATAACAGTATTTTATGTTTTATGTTGTTACACTAGACAGTACCTCTGAAACCAAAGATAATAAAGAGAAACTGAACATATGAAAGAAAACTAAAAGCATACAGTGAGAAATCTTTGTTGAGTAGAAAATGCATTGCTTGCTTTCTAAATCTAAATGGGTGCTGATGGCCTAAGCACAGTAACTTTAGCACATTTTATGCATGGCATCTTACATCCAAGTGGTCTTGTTTTATATATATTTATTGCAGAGCTATAAAACTATATTTTGACTGAAACAGGAGTTACTCTTTCAAATGCAATAATGTTATTTTAGATAGCTGATTTTCCAGGTTTTTTATGCTGTTGAGTGTATAAAGCATCTAGCTGGTTCAAATGCCACTGATGGATACAAATTAATGATATAGGACAATTAGGAGAGGTGTTTTTAAGGAGGATGATGTGCTAAGTATGTTTCCTTCAATTTTTGGATCTTTATGTTTTGAATATTATCTTAACTGTAGATTAAATTAAGTACATAACATTCATGTTTAAGATTTTATCAGAAGTGAAGTTTTATTTTGATTAATACATATGATATTTAAAATATTGGGTAACTTCCAAATAATTCTTGTTTTTAAATTGGAGAGCTTTCAACAAATGTCAAGTGTTAATCTTAGGCCTGCTCTTAAATTCCAATCAGCTAAGAGCATAATTGTTCACTAGAGAGTGAAGTAAATCACCTTATACACAGCGGCTTAAAGGACTAGTTGGAAGGAGGTTCCAGAATCGCTGGTCATGCACTCCAAAATACTCCAAAAAGTAAATGCTCTGCATACCAAAGATCACATTAGTCACCCTCCCTTCAAAGAGACAAGGATAACCTTTGCGCCCTGGTGTCTAGAGTATTCTTGAAGTTAGGTGGGACTCCTTCCAGTGAGTGCTAGGATTTTAAATTAGGTTGTGGAGGTGACGGCTGTTGACATTTGAATGAGAATGGAGCAGTGCCATTACGTGCGCTACATTTTAGAAACTTGGGAGCTAATTTATCCAGCTTCA
The DNA here is from genome assembly GCA_024606505.1 of Aquila spilogaster. Taxonomy (NCBI): domain Eukaryota; kingdom Metazoa; phylum Chordata; class Aves; order Accipitriformes; family Accipitridae; genus Aquila; species Aquila spilogaster. Next base: position 12,742 of record JANHGO010002078.1, read on the forward strand.
CTATGTAGGTTACAGTTTTTCTAGAGCCTGGAGTTTTGTGTGCATCTGGTGTTTTTGTGTGCCATCCTTTAGGAGCAAGCTACATAAATATGTAGTAAAGGGGAGTATTGTCCCTTGGAAGCAAGTGGCAGACACTGATGGACATAGCTGATTTTATATAAGGCCAGATTCCCTGATATTTAGTTGAAGGTAAAAGATGTCTCCAGAATCACTGTGGATTAGAAAAAAGTGGTTCATCTTCATTTTTAGGTACCTCTAGAAATCTGGTCCATTCGCACTCCGCTAACTTTCAAAAGGATCTGTTGTACTTGACTGGTTCCTTGGATGCCTCTGGCATGACATCTGAAGTAAAGATCGAAGATTTCCCAAGGGAAGATGGAACGTGAATGTGTTCTCACTATTTAAATAGTCATTAGGCCAGATTTTGCTGGATTCACAGATGCACAACCAGTCTTCCATATTCATGAACACTCTTCATCTTTGACAAATGGTGCAATTTGAGAATTGAGCTTTCCTCTTTTTGCTTCTATTTAACCAGTTCACCTTGGGTTCAGAAATCCTGAGGTTGATGAATCCACAGAAAGCTCCAGGTGAATTTGGCCATTTACTCTTTATCTTCAGCTGGAGAGTTATCCTGTGAAAATCAGTAATGTGTGTTTTACTCCTATTTCCTCTGCATGTTCTGCTGTTTTAGAACATAATGACTTTTTCTCTGGAACAGGTTTTGAAGTTATCTTCCTGCCAGCACCTACAGAATTTCCCTGTATCCTCCTCTGTATTCATAAAATTTATTGCCTAGATTATCACCCGGTGGAGTGCAGGAGAAAGAGCATGTAGTTCTTTGCTATTAGGGGAGATGAGGCACAAAAGGATTCAGTGCAGGTTCCAAATCATGCTTTAAATAAAACACCATCCTTCCCCTCCAAAAAACATTTACAGTATTTCATCAAGGAAAAACAACAGTATTAATAACCGTGCCATCACTCGGCATTTGCAATTCTCTTACTAATATTACCAGTGTACAGTCTTGCATTCCGTTCAAAAGGTGCAGTAAATCTACCTGACCACTAAATGGCACTCTTCCCTTTTTAGAGCCAAAACCAGAGGGAAGGTGCTCAAATCGAGGTAGAGAGGTAATATGCAAATGTATATTTTCTTGTTATCTAGTCTCCAAATCGTTGGTTGCCAATAGAAGAAAACTGACTTATTTATTAATTCTTTGCTTTGCAGTTGTTATGACTGGTAGAATCTGAACAGACCCTTTGTACGTTTGTATCACTGCGTTCTGTGAAGAACTTCACACGTAACACGAACAAGCAGAGAAGCAACTGAATTTCTTTGCAAGTTAGGTTTTTTTTTTAATCGTTGTTGTGGTTTAACTGTGGCCAGTAACTAAACACCACACAGCCACTCACTTCCCCCCATCCCCTCCCCGCCCCGTGGGATGGGGGAGAGGTTTGAAAGAAAGTAAAACTCGTGGGTTGAGATAAGAACAGTTTAAATAGAACAGAAAGGAAGAAACTAATAACGATAATAACATTAATAAAATGACAATAATAATAAAAGGTTTGGAATATACAAACCAAGTGATGCACAATGCAATTGCTCACCACCTGCTGACTGATGATGCCCAGTTAGCTCCCGAGCAGTGATCCCTCCCTGCTCAACTCCCCCCAGTTTATATAGTGGGCATGACATCACATGGTATGAAATACCCCTTTGGCCAGTTTAAGTCAGGTGTTCTGGCTGTGTCCCCTCCCAACTTCTTGTGCCCCTCCAGCCTTCTTGCTGGCTGGGCATCAGGGGCTCAAAAACCCTTGACTTAGTCTAAACACCACTTAACAACTGAAAACATCAGTGTGTTACCAACATTCTTCTCATAGTGAACCCAAAACATAGCACTATACCAGCTACTAGGAAGACAATCAACTCTATCCCAGCTGAAACCAGGACAATCATGTTAGGAATTTGAATTACTCCTCATTGGTCAGTTTTCTGATGTTTAACGAGCTTAGAGCATATCTAATGCAGGCCTGGCTGGAGACCACTGAGCTCTGGCTATTCTGCTTCCAGTACTGGTCTGTCTGCGTGGTACTTCAATGTCTTGTGGTAGCTTGCTCTGAAGTTTTTCAGGCATATTTATGTATGGGTGCCAAGCACATGGACAGTTAACAGACATCTGCATGTTTTGCAGCATTATGACCTATGCAGAGGAAAATATTTTTGGAAGAAATTAAACCCATGTAGTTTTATATCTCATTTTCCGATACATGATTCTTCTTTTACTCCATCGAGCTTTGTGGGGCTGCAGTGTAAATGTCAGTACTGGATTTGAAAATTACAGGAAAAGGAAAATGATTTAGATAACTTTCTTAAGGAAAACAGCGTCCAAAATACCTCTATACTTGCTAATGTTATTTTGCTTGCCATGACTGCTTGTATAATTAAAAACACTGGTTTACAGGTCAGGATAACTGAAGCATCTGTGTTGCACCCTTGTAGTGTGACCTTGAGCAACCAACTTTGTGACTTTCACAGTTAGATAGGGGCCTCAATTCATCAAGACTAGTCTCCTAAATAGCAAAGTGATTATGCTTTGCATAGTTATGCTTGCAATGAACCTTAAAATACGTAGTTGACTAACACACATCTTTCAGAAAGGTGTCGGTCTTAATTTTAAACATGTCTAAAGACAGACAACCACCAATTTTAAGTTTGGGATTTTTTTTATTCCCAATAGCTTAATTGCTTTTAAAGCTACAGTTTTACTTCTATTATACCTTTCTCTGCTTATTCAGGGAGGTCTGGGATTTCTCCTATACAGGATCACATACAGCATAATGAACACACCTTTCAGTCACCTTTTTGAGAAGGTGAGATGGTAACTGAGTTGAGCCTGCCTTCAGTGACTCCAGTCACCAATTTCATATTTGTACAGCCAAGGTTTGTGTTGGACATTTTTGCAAAGGCAGCACATTGAGTTCCTGGTTTGCTGTGAACCAAAACTCCACTTCAGAGGTGTAGTGATAGTCTGCATTCTTTGTTTCTAGGTTTATAATCCTGCACTGGGCTCCGTTCAAGCACTGTTCATTAGAATCATCCAGTTTAATGGCTCTTCAAAACCGCTCAGCTTGCTTGACCTGCCTGTCATTTTGACCCTGACCCTTTTTGCAAAGCATAATCTATTCTTGTTTCAATTTATTTTTCTTTAAAGTAAAATACATTGCCCTCAAACTTGGTTGGATTTCAAACCTTAGTGATTTTTTTAGAATATTTGAGACTTTTAGAGGAAGTGTGAAAAGGTGTCAGCGTAATGATCAGTTTTTTATTACGTTTCAGACAGATGCATATATTTTACTTGGCATATGCTTTATCTGCAGCATAAACGTTGGGCTAGCAATCTGCACTTCTGAAAATCAATTGGAAAAATTATGCTGTTATTTTGACCATTAATTGGAAGAACTCAGCAGATCGCTGATGAACCTGGCATAGCAGTGACCTCTACTCTTCAAAGTTTTGCATCAGGACTGTAATATTAAACTTCTGGAAGAACCACAGCACGTACCTGTGCCATGTGTCAGATCAGATGACCACAATAGTTTTATTTGGCCTTGAAATCTAGTAAATTATATGGAACAAACACAAAGCATAGCAAAATCTGGAAACTATGTAAATGGGCAGAATTTTAAAAGTGGAGGCATGACAAATGGACAAACAGTCATATTCTGTTTCCACATTTTCTTTGTGGCACAGAAGACTTCATACCTTTATCTTTCTACAGCTGCCGCTGAACTTTCTTGTCACCTAGCTAACTTGTGAACATCATTTCCCTGGTATTGCATGAAAAGCTGTGTGAGCAGCCTAGGAAATTCTTATTCTGGTTGTCTTCTGGAGTCCATCTTTTGCTTGCGTTCACAAGATGCCAGTGAAGAGCCTTCACTTTCCAATCCTGTGAACATACAAGTGCTCTTCGATCACACACAGGTTTAGCTGGTGCCTAGGTATAGATGCCCACAGAAGGAAGGTGTGGTGTATTCTTTCTCATCCCACGATTTAACCTGCTGTTCCTTAAAGCCTGTCATTTTCCCTCTTGGTTCAGAGGTATATCAATAGATGATCATAATTCTGCTGGCCTGTCCCTTTGCTGATGGAGTACCCAGTGGTAAGACTGTGGGTGATGCTCTACCTGCTTTCCTCATTTCTCCACTGCTTTGCAGTTACACTGGAGCAGTCAGCTGGAGTAGTAGCCAGCTGTTTGCTTACGCATGCTGGTACGCAAGATTGTTAAGTGACTGCAGAGACATTTGAGTTGAATTTGCTTTCCTGTAGGATCCTGTATGAGCGTGAGGGCCAGGCTGCAACTTAGCCCAGGAAAGGTCTGTAACCACTCCAGACACAGTCTGAAGAATAAGGTGGAATTGACTTTCCCCAATATATGTTTATTTTTATTTTCCAAAGAGATTGATTTTATTTGGTATGTGTTGTTGTTAGATTTATTAAATAGTACTAGAAAACTGATTTTATACAATTTAGACAATTTTAGCCCTAAGAAAAAACAAAACAAAACCTCAATACCAGTTAAGCACATAGTGATCTTGAAGTTTCTCACGGGAGATGTGCAAATATTGGAGTTATTAACTAAGCAAGGTTCCAGAGTTGGGGCAGTTTTAATCACTAAACAAAACCAATGACAGCAAAATTCCCTCAAAAGTTTAAAAAAAAAAAAAAAAGAAAAAAAGAAAAAAGGAAACCACTCACCTTAGAGAGGGCAAAGGTGTGAAATATATTGTTTGCATTTTATAATAAATATGAAAGATGTGTTCCTCAAGAAAAGACAGGGAGGTCATTTTTGTTATGGATCCTCTAATCGTTTCAATGTCTGGTGTAAATTTCTAATACATGGTATATGAGTGACTTCTGTGAAAGAAGGAATGAGTCAGGAATAGCTATGACAGATGTGCTGCTGTAGGGACTGCTCACTGGGTTGCTTGTCACTGAGGTTGACAAAGGCTGTCATTCTGTGACTGAGAAGACATACAGCTCTACTGGCAGCTGTACTTCGTGCTCCTGCTAGCGGGTGCCAATACGGTTATAATAGAAAGCCAAATAGCCTCGTACTCTTGCAAAACAAAAATACCTCACATAATTTTCCTGGTGAGCTTTTGTTGTTAGAGACTGCAAGGAGAGCTGACGTTATGATTTTATTTAATAATTTCTCTTGGGAAGCTATGCTTTTTGAGGTTTATCTGTGTATTAATTGTTTAAATTAATTTCTTGTGACTACAGCCATTCAATACAAACAACAATAAATTAATCTTGCGTGCCTGTCAGTCTTTATTTTAGCTAGGCCAAGAATAATAGCTGAAGCCAAGAGACTATGCTCCTGAAAATGCTTGCTATTGAGTTTTGACGGTTTTACTTGCAGTGAGTGACAGTCAAGGATATTGTTGTTAGAGTAGTCATTCCTTCAGGGGCTTGTATTGTGCCTACAGAAATGCCCTGCAGGTCTTTCTATATTCCTCCTTTTAAGATGCTAGCGTCACAGTCGCTCCTGTTTCTCTCCTTTTCTTGAAGGCATCACATAGCTTAAATAGAAACCCAAATGTGATCAAAGACAGAACTAAAACTATTATTCTTCCCTTGGCTGAAAAGGGAACTTGGAGGCAGCCAGCTCTTGTGGCTGGCGAAATCCCTGTTAGGATTTCCTCCATGTCCTGTAGGAGGAGAGACGAGGGTTTCTCGGTTTCTGGTACCTTATGGCTATTACCGGGGGGCAGCTTTATGCTTCCATCTGAAATTAGCAATTTCAGTAATATCTTTTGCATTCTTCCTGGAGAAGCCGAGGTTTTGGCTGTTCTCTTTTCTTCCATACCCGGGACTGTGGTGTTTTTCTTTATTATTTCCCGGCGAGAGCTCCTGCAGGCAGCCTCGCACTTTGTGGCTCTGTTGGCGAGTCAGGAGTACCAAGGGGTCTGAGAGCTCAGGTTGTGTACAGGCCAAGAACAGCAGATATGCTTACTGGCAGAGGAGGTCTGGGTGAGCCTCCTTTGCCCCAGGAACCCACCTGCAGCTGTTTTCTATGGTAAATTAATTTAACCAGTTATCTTCTAAGCCTCTTTGTGAATAAACCAATGCACTTATTTGGATCACATGGTGATTATTACTATGCATCCTGGACGGAATGACTAAGCCTCCACTTTTTGTTCTAATGGATATTCATACCGTTCAATTATGAAACTTCCTGCAATTTGACAGAATTAGAAATATTGTTGGGGCTCAGATAATTAGTCCTTCATCACAACCTTTCCCTCATTTATGCACGTGTTTTTTATTCACATCCATTTCACAAATCAAGTCACAGACTATGTTGCTAAAAAATACAAGGCTGTGACATCACCCTGACAAACAGTGTTGCCAAAACCCACTGAAAGTTAGTTGTTATTTTAAAAGTCCTAACGTTAACACTAAAACAATGCTTTCTGATATTGAGAAGCAATACCTACCTACTGGATATAGAATATGCTTTTATATTTAAAGGTTGTTTTTTCAATTCCTGTGTAGGCTGCTTGGAACAATATTTGCTTTTAGTAGGTCACTGTGAATAAGAAAGTATTTTAGAAGCAGCCTCAAGCATAAATGGATATACTTAGAATGTTTTAGGTGTATAGTAGTTACAGCTGAAAAACTAACCTATTTAATTTTCTGTGAATGCAGTTATAGTTTCTCCTGGTGTTGCTACAATGATCCATTATCGCAGGAACTGCAACAAGGAGTGGTTGTTCGTGGAGAGGTTAGCAGGGTGGCCAGAGATATGGAACAGGTTTTATATAGGAACAAAAGCAGATTCTGCAGCCTGTAAAAGAGATGATTGGCAAAGCATCCAAAAGTCTGTAAAATCCTGAGTGGAAAGTGAAGGGGGAACTGTGCATTGTCTTTTCCAATACTAAAATTGGGGGAGTGAAATGAAACTAGCTGGTAGCAAGTTTAAAGTGGACTAATTCCTGTTTCTTAACGTAACCTATAGTTCAGCTTTGGAACTCTACAGGGCGCTGTGGATGCTACAAGTTTGCACAAGAACAGAAGTAACTGAACAAATTCATAAAATCCACAGACACAACCCCTCTGTTCAAACACGTCTGCCAGTGATTGTAAGCTGGGAGAGGCTACTTGAGAACACTGAACAGGGGTTAAGGTGCCACCCCGTCCTTCTCAAGAGAGACCAAACTACAGTCATTTTGTCAACACGGCGTACTTAACAAAAAATGTGCAAGAAGTGGGCCACCAGTGTCACTGTTATCTAGGTCATTATTTTAGCAGTCCGTGTAGCATTCTTAGGTGATCGAGGCATACCCTTCCATTCAGTATCAACAGTAACGGCACCATTCCATTAAGCATTACTATTAAAAGAGCATTCGCTGCTTCTTACAGTTTAATTTCTTACACATAGAGTACAAGTCAGTAGGCCCAAATTTCACATGTGGCTATTACCATATTATCACACTGGCTTGTGACAACAAACAAACTTAGGGTACAAAAGCAAGGGTGCAGATAATCACTACAGAACTGCTGGTGTGTTAGAAGAATTCCCTGGCTCCCGCTTAACGCCGCGTTATTTACCCTTCACCATTGGGTAGCAGTGTAGATAACACAAAGCAGATATGTGTGTGCAGCCTTCGTGAATACTACAAAAGAGTCAGGAAACAAAGGAACCTGATAGAAAGTAATTCATTTGCCCATAATGGGCCTGTAATTGTTGCTATTACAAAATTTCTGATTGTGACTACGCTGTGTTTAAGAATTGGGCCTGTGGTTTTATTGCAGAATTATTACAGCAAACCCTTTGGGGACTGTAAGCATATAGTCTCATTCTCTTAAGTATTCATTTGGCCAATATTGTGAAATGTAGCTCTTTCTAAGGGACAAGAGGCCCTAGAATAACTGTTGAACTAATAATAAAATAGAGATCCATTTAGTTTCCTTTTTTCCCTGAAAGATCACTATCAAATCTAGAATCAAGCACCAGGAAAATTAGGCTTTTTAAATTATTATTATTTTTTAATATTAGGCTTTTTTTAAGTAGATGGGCAAAGTACCTTGACCTTTTGTGTTGCTTTGAAAAGACTGAAAGTGTCCTTGGGCTTTAGAGTTTTAATAACAAGGTATTAAGAGACTTGGTTGTGTTTCTGGGGCTGAGAAAGAGGGCATGGAACTGGAATCATACACTTGGTTTTGCTGAAGTGTTTCATGCAAGTGGTGTTTGTGGTTGATGATGACAGGTCTGAACAGTGGTTCTTTTCTGAGCCCACTGAGTGGACCAAGAATATCAGAGGACATGTCTGTGTGATGAGGAAGGGATTAGCATGGTGATTAACCACAGTTCTTACTGGAGATACCAAAATTAATAGACTAGATTTCAAGATCCTCTCTTATAAACTATTTCTAGTGTCAGCAGCTTTCCTGGGAAAATAGCTGGAGTTACATGTTTTAAATGCTCCTTTTTCTTTCCTCAGCTTTTCACTTGTCCTCAAAACTAGACTAATCACTAGAGAAATTTACAGTAGATCCTCCATTCCTTTTTGTTTGTTTGTTTGGCTTTTGGGTTGTTTTCTTTTTTAGCAAAATCTCTCTCACGTGTAACAGCTCTTTGTCCTGTGTTTCCCTTATCTGAAGAACCTGCATATGGGTTGCATGTCTTGTAGTTCTTCCTTGTCCTTTGTTCAGAGCACCTCAGAGGGTGGCTCATTTCCTGAGCCTTGTCATGGCAGAGCCACGTTTAGGAAACGGTGTGCCAAAATGTAAATGCCTGCACTGAAAATTGGTGCTCTGGAGTAATTAAAATATACCTTCTGGCCTAGAGTAGCAAAAGGAAAGTGCGATTGGATACTTGGGATCCAAACCTTGCTCCCCCATGCTTCAGTCCCTTGTCTTCTACAATGGCAGTTGACAGATATTTCATGGGAAGGTATTTAGCACCTTCCATGCTCCTGGCTGGTAGCCTAGTTTTTTACCAAAGCAGAAGGTTTTTTGGTATAAAACAGCAGTTGTTTCCTGACTTGATCTGTCTCTTGAATGATGAGAGCTGATTATTTTAAACTTTACAGGCACAAGTGTAAATGCTTTGAATTGTCACAATAAGTGCCCAGCTTTTTTAAATCCAGAAATACTTCACTGTTTTTTGTCTCCTGTGTCATAAATCCCTTATGCTTCATTGCACACTGCATGTGAACATTTCCCTTCTGTTTTCTCTAAGCAGGTAGTACTTGCTGCTAATTTCATCTAACTATCTCTTGCATCTTGTGTCAAGGGAGACTTTTTTTTTGATAGTGAGTGGTGATAACCAGATTTTCTCTCTCCTCTATTGAAAAAAAAAAAAAAAAAAAAAAAAAGAAAAAAGGAGGAGGAAAAAAAGTGTACAATTAACAGTGTTTGAAATAGATGCTGTAAATGACACCCCTAGAGCTTAAAAGTCTTTTTATTCTCCAGAGAGATACATTCTATTCAGTAGCTATTGAAGGCTTTCTACTGTCCTACTATTTAGGGAATTAAAAATTTTTCACTGGTTGGTTCAAAGTAGAAGAAAACTGTTTAATTAGTCATTCTTATTGTTCTTGAAAGAAACAGCAAAGGAAAAAAAAAAGCTACCTTTTTTCTTCTCCAGATGTAGAGATCTTTTTTGATAGTGAATGATGTTCTGAGACTGCGTAAACTAACTAGAGTAAATCCAAGCCAGCACTCCTAGTGATAAACATATGGGGTACTTTTAAAACACTTGGCAATGGAAGAAAACAAGCTGTATGCATCATTAAAGTATAAATTGAAGAATCTGGGGAGAAATCATGGAACTTCAAAAGCAGTACAGATCTTTTATAACAGTATTATATGAAGTTAGACTGTTTTCTCTTTTTGTAGAGTTGTCCTTTATATGATTTGTAGTTGGTATGTAGTGTCTTTTATTTCACTTAAAAAAATATGTTTCTTTAATGATAATACATAGTAAAGATGTTCCTCCAATTGTATTATTTCACTACAATTATTAGCTGGTTCACATAATGGTTGAATTATGAATGAAGGAGATGCGATGGTACTGAAAAATACCATCTCACCTGCAGGCAAATTACTGATTGTTTCAGAAGGTATTCACTGTATAACACATTCAGAGATACTAAGTATTAGTCTCTTAAACTTAAAGAAATTGTTACAGGTAGTATAAAATTAGCTGATTGTTTTGCTTGATGTTGATACCTTGTACAGTTTTTTCCACACTTCAGAGGTATGCAACAGCAAGTGTGATAATGAACCTCTACCTACAACAGGTACTTAATGTTTGTGTGCCATTGTAAAAATGTAGCAGATAGATGGGAGAATTTTCTTTATTGGTTTCTTTATTGGAGCAGTGGATATTGTGTACCATGACTTCAGTAAGGCTTTCAACACTGTTCCATAAGATCCTCATAGATAAGCTGTTGATGTATGGGCTGGATAAGCAGAGAATGAGGTGGATTGAAAACCAGCTGAATGGCTGTGCCCAGAGGGTGGTGAGCATGGAATTAACTTGCACACTCACATCAGGAATAAGGTAACAGGCTGGGGCAGCTGTTTACATTGATGGCTTTTCCAAACACCAACTCAGATGGTTGAAAAATCTGCTTTTCTCTATTTTCCTTACCAATTCATGTGGTAAGGCTAAATTTGTAAAGTTCTTGCAGGCTGTTAAAGTGCAAGTTGGACATGAGAGGATTTATGGTAAAAGGGGGTAATCCCTTTGTGTAATTGTTTGATATTCTGAAGTTTGTAATATTTTGAGGATCTAAGAGATTTGGATTCATGAAGAGTATGAAATGTGGACATCACTAGTGGACTTCTTTGGGGGTAACGTAAGCCACTTGTAGATAAAAAAAAGAAGGTGTAGAATAGAGGCTACACTTAAAAGAAGTGTGAAGTGTAAAATGAAAACAATCTTCTTAATTAAAACAGTGTCCATCCCCATCAATATTAAAGTTGATAGTCCACATTCAAGCACATTCTCATTATTTTAATGCAAGTTATGAACAGATAATAAGAGAATGCACTCCAGTAGGTGAAAATTACTTGCTGCTGTGCTGTTGCTATTTCATGACATTTTAGTTAATTATACTGTCCCATAATGACTTATGACTGTGTGCACAGAGACTTGAGATAAAAAGGAGGAATTGTAGTGGTTTTCAAAAGCCTGACCAAGAGTATAGCTGTCTAGAATGGGAGGATAATAAATTCCGTGGGCTCAGATCACTGGGTGACCACTGGGTTTGTCTTCAGCTGTAAATTAGGGAATTATACAACTGCTATATAGCATTAATTATTAAACAAAAGCAATTTCACAGTTTTATTCTTTTGTGAAATTTCTATAAAGGGTAGGAGACTAGCAGTGTCTTCTTTGTTGCTTGTGATTTCCTATTTTATCTTTCTTTGTAACTGCCCTGACGGACAGTGACTCATCTAGGGAAAATCCTACCCTGTGGTGCTTCCATAGTCACCAGACGTTTTACAAGTTCTAAAGTAATAACTAGATATTCAAGTGGTACCACAGGTCTTTTAGAGAAAAATAAGTATATGCTTCATCCTTTACTCCCCTTTTTTTGTCAGCATTTCAGGTTAAAATTCAGGTACTGAATATTAGTATCACCCTTTGACAAACCTATCTTTTTAAACTTTTTGACTGTAAATCAAGAGTCAAATAGACGTAAATGTTCTTATTTGCACATATTCAGTCACTGGTTGTAATGAGAAGATACTATTTTGTACATTACTTGGTGCCTACCAAACAGCACCTTGCTAGTAGATGGTCTGCTGGCTGCATGTAACATAGCAGGATAAAAATCACCTGAAATTCTTTTTTTCTTATGTAGTCTCTCTAGTTCAATGTATTTTGCATTAGTTCCCTCCTTAATTTGTTATGCATGAAGCTGTAATGCATATCCTACTTGCATATGTGTAGGCAATATACCAAGGTCTCTTTGGGTACGACCATGTTTTGGAGATGGGTGTCTATGATAGTGACAAAGTTCTGAGTAGTGCTGGTTCCAAAGAAAAACGAAGGTAAGGTTTCAGTACTCATCATCTTATGTGTCTTAGTCACTTAGCACAATGTGCACATTAATATTTAAAAATATAAGCATAAGCAATGCTGGAGAACATCAGATGCATTCAACATAATTACATGTACTCCACAAACAGGTTTTCTTCCTGCCAGAATTTGCCTGTGCTCTGGCCATTTGTGCTGCTTGCTAAATGGCTCAGAAATGTTCTGAAAACAGAAAGACCTTTGCACTTTTCCGACCTTTGTAGAAATATCCGACCCCATTCTGACCTGTTCCTTAAAATCTACTCTCTAACTGCCTTAAAGCACTAGTTATCACTCCAGGGTGTTCGTTGGGCATGCAGTGTATCTTGTTGATCTGCGCTGAATTCATGCTGAATATAATTTGAGTGCTCAGGGTAAAATGCCACAGGTAGTTGCTCTTGACCCAGTCAAAGCAATATGGATGAAGTTTTACTCCAGTTTTGCTTCTCTTGTAAGGGGAGCATAGACTATGCAAAAGGTATGTTGTCTGTGGGCAATAAGGAAGCACATGATTGTGAAGGAAGGAAGGTAGGAAAGTCTTTAGAAACAAGTTTTCCATTAATATATAAATGCCACAGTTCAATGTTCCCACCTGTCACAATCTTGCATAAATGTGTGTACTTGTAAAACAAGTTCCTTCTGGTTTTGAATTGCTGAGAATTTGCCATGGTCATCCTTCTTTTACAGGCTATGTTATTGGCTGTGTACATGCATGTGGCAACTCTATAAAATAGTTGTCTATGTTATACATAAAAAATACCATGTGACTTTCTGCTTAAAAGATAGGTAACCACATTTCTTCTTGTTTATATATGATATATAATAGTACCATAAATGTATAATATAAGAAGTTGCTGCACTTTATTCAATACAACCAACTCCTAATTCCAGCTTTTATTTGTCTCATAGAGGTACACCTTGGCTGTAAAGAAAATCTATATCTTCAAACTCAATAGGAGTGGTGAATGCTAGGTGCTAAATTACTAGTGACACTTGAAATTTAGAATCTAGAATATGTATAATTTTTAACAAATATAGTTGTCTGTTTGGATGTTAGGAACTTTTGGGTATTCATTTATTAGTGCTAATTGAGCCACATGCTCAGCTGAAATACATGATCTTTCTTCTAGCTCTAAATATAGTCTAAGTCATATCATCCAGCACAGTAATACATAGATAATTTGTATTAATGGAAAGCATGAATCAATATATCAGATATCACTCCTAGAGCATTTGGATTTGGCCTCTTGGATTAAAGTGAGACATAACAGGTGAAGAAAAAAAAATCACTAATCAGATTTTCTCAAATCTATTTTCTTACAAAGTCTGAAATTTTTGAAGGTGGGAGGTTTGTCTGAAAACAATCCATAATTTCCAGTCTCATTTTCAGTTCGTGTTGAAAAAGGAAAAAGAACAGCATCATATTCGGATGTCATTCATGGAAATATGCGTCCTTTTAGGACTCAGAGACACCAATGAGCTAGAGCAGACTGACATCAGATCTTGTGCTAGGTAAAACTTAGTGAATGATGATGGGGGTATCAGTCTATGGCAAAAAAAGTGCCAGGCAAGCACTTTAGGAAATGTGAAAAACAATGAAAACAAGTTTTCATTGCAGGGGACCACAGTGAAGTTCGAGTAATCATTTGTGTTTTTGTTTATCACAGTATGACTTGATTATATTTTTTTTTTCTTTAAGCATTTAAAATACAAACTGAGTTTACTCTTTAACACTGAGATTTCTTCTATCTTTGCAGTTTGCCGGGAAGACTCGTACCAGTCGATAGTCTCATGTGCTGCTGTAGTACTTACCCCTGTAGAGCCAACAGTGGATACAAGGAAAAAAGAACAGACAATAATGCCCGATGTGTCTAAACAGTGAGTTATTCAAATAACATGATCTTTTACAAGTGCAATTTAAACACCAGGCCAGATTCTTTCTTGTGGATATGCATATACACCTCCTTTCTGTTTCCTCAGTGGTTACATAGGCACTTCCAAAAGCAGAAATTGGCCTCAGGCTAGGCTGCTGCTTTTGTTCATTAGCCTACCTTTTTTCCCAAGGCTTTTGGTAATGAGGTATATAGAGGGAATGGGCGTTTATATGCTGAGAAATTGACTTTTTAACAGGCTTAATAAGGCAATTCTTTTTGTTTAAATAGTCCTTTCATTCTCACACAGTTTTTCTAGTCAGTAGGTGATTTTTAGAAAGAACATAATTCCTAAATGCTCTGCTCCTCTGATATATTTCAGTATTTTTCAGTATTTTTGCTGCTGTGGTATAAGATATGATGGCATCTTCAAAAGTGTGGTAGCAATCTTCCAAGGAAATTCTATTTAATTAAATAGACTGTAATTTGATATCTTGCATTGGATGAGAATCATAACCACAGCATGTGCAGTAACATTTGTCTTGCAATACCAGGCAGGATGGTTGTTTCTTAACAACTGAGTCCTTGGAGAATGAAAAGACCTTTTTTCGTTAAAAGGAAGAAAACATAACGGTAAATGCTTTACCACAACACAAACTTGGGTTCTGCACATTTTAAAGTGGGGAAGGTAATTAAAAACATGACAATGGATAATACGACATCATTATTGGTCCTTACCATTTACGTTAGTTTTCCGCTTCTCTGGGTATATACAAATTTAGCTTTGAACTTGTCTATAAAGTCCTAGCTTGCATGCCTATTACTGTGAGAAAATGAAAACATTCCCCCCCCCTCCCAAAAAAAAAAAAAAAAAAAAAACCAAACCCAAACCCCAAGACCCCAAAACATCACTAGTGGATTAGATTAGATTAGATTAGATGGGATGTGATCTTGGTACAGATCTATAGCTTAAGTCTGTATCTGACCGTGGCATCTTTTTCAGTCTGGTGATCAACCCATTTCATCTAGTGTACCTGTACTTAAAATTTAACACAGTATATTGCCTATCATTTAGGTATTATTACAATGACTTAATGTTTGAAATACTGTTAGCATCTCATTATTCTAGTGTTTCAGTCGTATGGCGCGCTGAATACTAAGGGATTGGAAAGGCAATGGGCTGCAAAATACTGTGCTGAAATCCAGAATAATTTTTGTGGCTAGTTCACACAGCATAGTACATTTTTGCCTTCTCTCCACTAAAAGGCAAGCTTGTGCTGTTGTTTGATTGGCTTTTTCCTCTGCTATCAGCAGTTCAGCATTTCATAACCCCTTATGAATTCAAAGTAAGGAAACTCCTGTATCTGTTTAGCATGTGCTTGAAAGCTGAGTGATGCCACCTCCTAGATTTTCTTTTCTACACCTTATTGGTGGTAGCAAGTATATTAATCTGCTTTCTGGTGTGCTTGTTTTTTTTCATTACAACCTGACTAGTGATATCTTCTAAACACATAGACTTAAATCATGCTTGTCTTATGTACTCAGAGGTCTCAGAAACATGCTCTAACCCTAGCTACTCTTCCAGTTTTCACATCTAAAAATATGACTTGTGGCTCTGGAATTCTTTCAAAAAGAAACAAGCTTGTGCTTAAGCAGATTAAATATATTTGAACTTCTTCACATGAAACAGCATAATTGTATTAGTATCTTTAAACCAACATTTCTTACAAGTATATTGGAAATGAAACAGAAACATCTTGCTGGAAAACTTTTGCATGTTATTAGAATGGGAATTCAGTAAATATTGTTGAAACCTTCAAAGTCATTGTAGGGGTGTGAAAGCATACGGCTTCAAGAAAATCTTAAGCATTGTGAAACATCAGCATACCTTTCACTTCTCTCATTTCACCCTGTGCTTTCTACATGTAGATCATTTTCCCCATATCTAGTTTTAATGGAAGCAATACGGATCCCAATTCCTGTGTCTAAATTTCCCAGGTCATCTCTCTCCAATGTAAACATCAAGCAAGAGGAAGCCCTTGGCAAATGTTGAATTCCATTGACTTGAGTGCAGGGCTGATCTGCACAGGTGAATTATAATTATTTGTATTAGTAATTACCTCTATGGAAGTTAACACTGATGATTCGATTTTTATGCTTACCTTTGTGCACCTGAATGGTTTCGATGTATACCTCCCAAAAGTGTGCATATCACAGAGGGCTTGAGTGGTGGCCAGCCATTGAGGTCTTGTAAAGAGAAGTTGCTGCCTCCAGGGCCTTGGACAGAGTATGTTTAGAATAACTAATGCTTTGTAAAACTACATAAGGATTTTGGATTACTACATGTGTAATCCAAAACAGATAAAATACATATTAATGATAAAAAGATGTTAAACAGTTACAAAAACCTAAAAATAATTATATTGTAAACCACAGTGGAATTATATCCAGGACCTTCAGGACACAAGAAACTGTTAAGTCTGGGCAGGGAAAAAAAGAAGCCTTTAATGTGAATTGCATAATATTTGACTGATGATGTTATTTTGTCTTAGAAAGAAACTGTTTAGTAGCTTTAAATAATGTACTGTATTTGCTTACTATAATTTTATTGTAAGCACTAAAGAATCGTGCCAGAAGTGGTAACAGCAAAGCTTAACGCTTGTTTGAAGTGTCAGTGATTAGGTGTTATCAGGATTGGAGGAATAAAAGGCCAATTTTTTTCCCCTGTACTTTTTCTTGGAAGCTCAAAACATTTCATCAGGAAGTAATTCCTTAGTGATATCTAGGTAATTGCTAACTCCTGTATGCTTGTGCACTGGGCAAAATCCGTACCTCATTCATTCAGAAGGAATGCACTTGGCTGAGTAATGTGATAGACACAAAATAAGCAGAGAAGGCTCTGGCCAAGCAAACATCATACCTTTAGCAGCCTGGGAGTGACACCCCTGTCATGCTAAGAAGCATGAGGGAACCTGTTTGGTAAAGCTATAGCACCTGCAGAAGGAAGAGGAAGTCCTTGTTTAGGTGCTTTGGCCATTATTCTGTGTTGCCTTGAAGGCTGGTAAAGTGCAAAAAGGGTTTGCTGCTTTTCTGTAAATACGTGTTTTGGAACAGAGGAATTTCTCTGTTTTTTTTTTTTAATAGGAGAACAATGCACAAGACTTCTTGTTTTCTGCACTTGGCAAAGCACGCTTTCAGTACGCAGCTGGCAAGAGCAAGAGCACCCCTTTGTAGCTTTTGTCATTCCACTCCATAACAGACTGTGATGCAGAGAAAATATATAGTCTGAATGTCAGTGTGAGGTCAGGATGAAAAACAAGAAATATGAGCTCTACCTTACTTCATCCTCTGGGCCCTCCACTTTGTCTAGGATTTTGCATTAACTTTGTTATATTTTGTAGAAATACAAGACTTAAAACCCTCATGCTGTCTTAACAGTTTAAGTTATCAAGGCCTCTTTGTGTTGCTGTAGCGATAAATCAGTCAGTTGCTCTTGAAGATGCCCAGATGCTAAACCAATTTGAACATTTTGAACAGTGTATTCTCTTTGCATAGTCATAATTTTAGTCCTTCCTATCTGAATTCAAATATAAATAAATCAGCTGCCAGGACAGAGCAATGACATGAGGAATCTTCCCTTTCATTTCAAGTTCTTACAAGGGAGCATGGGAAAGGAAGCATAGCCCATTGAACTGGGTGTTATGCTTTAAAACAACTTACCTTCAGCTTCTCTGGCCAAACTATCAGATGAAAGCTACAAGGGGCAGTGTGGAAAAAGAAGTTTCTCAGACACATGTGTATCTGAGCAGACAATGTTCTGCTGCTCTGTGCTGTTCATGTGTAAATACAGAAAACTATTCATGTGCTACTAGTGGTTGAAAACAGTAGTGAAATTCAGGTGCATCATTTTACTTTATGGAATGTAAAGTTAAGCAGGTGCTTATGTACTTCATTTGATCGGTATCTTTGGGTAGGACTGCCCTGCAGTTCAGAATAGCAATGGCAACATGTAGACCTCTGAGCTGGCCAATTTAAAGCTGTTTTGTACATTTGTACTTCAGCTGCCATCACATTTCTGGTTTTTTTTTTTGTTTTGTTTGTTTGTTTGTTTTGTTAAGATATTATTTGCTGTTAAATTGTTTTCAGAGCTACAGATCTTGTTATGTCATGAAGCAGACACAGTAATTTGCCAACTGTTTTCCATGTCAGAAATATTTTCCTGAGCTTTAGGGAAAATTTCCAGATGAAGATCTTAGGTAAATGATAGGACAAGAGGTAATGGTTTTAAACTAAAAGAAGGTAGATTCAGACTAGATATAAGGAAGAAATTTTTTACGATGAGCGTGGTGAAACACTGGAACAGGTTACCCAGAGAGGTTGTAGATACCCCATCCCTGGAAACATTCAAGGTCAGGTTGGACAGGGCTCTGAGCAACCTGATCTAGTTGAAGATGACCCTGCTTAGTGCAGTGGGGTTGGACTAGATGACCTTTAAAGGTCCCTTCCAACCCACACTATTCTATGATTCTATGGTTCTAAATGCTACAGCTCCTTTGGCAGTTCTTCAGACTCTTAAGAATCAAGTCAGATTTTTCTTCTGGTAAATGCATGAATGGGCCTATGTAATGAGTCTTTTCAATATTCTGTCTGTGCCAAAGCTGTTTAACTTGTACCTTGTGTGGTGGGTTGACCCTGGCTGGGTGCCAGGTGCCCACCAAAGCCGCTCTATCACTCCCCCTTCTTAGCTGGACA